>CM042181.1:39352965-39370006 GCA_023376005.1 Doryteuthis pealeii | reverse complement strand
AGTAAAATAAACACTGATATTTATTTAGAAGAAAATAAAATAAATATAAATAAACAAACAATAAATAAGGTAAAAAAAAAATACTATGATTTATTTAATAATAAAAAAAGAAAAAAGGCAATAAGTCTCCTCAGGTGTCCAGGACTGTTCTGAGTATTCTGGCACAATGTGCCTAATTTATTATTAAAAAAATATATATTTATTTAATAATAAAAAGAAAAAAATAGGCATTCAGAGTAACCTCCCTTGAGTTCAACTAATTTTATGGTAGGAATTTACGAGTAAAAAGTTGAAGATTACCCAGATTCCTTCAAAAACGAAAAAAAAACAAAAATATCTGGTCTACTAATTTGAGTTTTGAGATGTAGCCACCTTCTGTTTTTTTTTCTTTTCTAACTGTATATTCACCAAGAAAGACATCAAGAATATTTGCCCTCTGGGTTTAAGTATTTATGAAATATATAAAATTAAAAAGACTAATGAAATTAAATAAGAACGCATATAAAAAGATTATACTTATTTTAATTATACTAGCAAATATATGCACCCTCCGGGTGCAAGTATTTAAGTTTTAATGTAATAAAATATTGTATTAAATTAGAAAGGCTAATGAAACTAAATAAGAATACAGATAAAAAGATTTGAAAAGAGGAAGTATAATAAAAGATTTGAAACAGAGGAGGAAGTAATAAAAAATGGAACAACTGAAACTTACTCTTCCATCACTCTCGTCTTTCATTGTTATTTTTCTAATTTAAGTATTTAGTTATAAGAGGAAGTAAAGAATAAAATGACAGTTATTTTATCTTGTTAATGGATTTCATTTAAGATTTATTGAAGAGATTTTTGCTTATATTCATTAAAATAAAACCAAACAGTTAGAAATCAATAATACTAAGCACATATTTATTAAATTCAATTTTTTAATATTAATATGCAAATTAGCCTTCCCGTTCACACTGTAAACCGGTATTTTGTTGTATATATAAATATAATTGCATGTTATCAGTATGTAGACATAGTTAACAGTATTAATAATGTAAGACAATTTTATTAATAATTGAGATTTAGATAAAAATAAAATCATGGAGAATGTGATGTAAATAATTAAGGGAATTGTGACTTGAGTAGGAATATAGTTTCGGTTACAGACAGAAAAACACACAATCTCCATTATAATAAGATTTTAATTGGTTTCAATATAAAAATCATTCATAGGATTGATTTTAATACGTTAGAGAATAAAACAATAATATTAGAGATCAATAACACCAAGTAATTATTTATTATTATTTTGGAGATAATTTTTCGCAATTAATGCTTATGTACCGTCCAAATTCTTCCATTTATGGACATATTCTAAAAAGCAAGTCCACATTTTCTTAGAAAATGATGCAATTTTATACTTTTTTTTAAGGTAAAATGCACATAAAACATTTTTTTCTTTTCGTTAAGTACTGTTGCTTCTCTTCGCTAGAAATCGCTATTTTTTACTTTGTTTATATATCGAATACACAATTCTCATTGGCTAATTCTCATTTCGGAGCTACATAGTTTTTATACGTATTTTTACTACGAATTAATCTGTTTAAATGGAAATTTGTGCATAATTTTAATGAATAGGTCTATTTGCAAAAATTGAATAAAATCTTTTTTGATTTTTTAATGATAATTACATTAAAATTATTTTGATAGGTGTATCGGCTACGGATTTCGAAAACTAAGCCTCTTTTGACGCCTGGGACTGTAGCCTACAAGTAATTATTTAGTAAACCCATTTTATTAAAACCAGTAAGCAAGTGGGACATGATACAATCAAAACAAATATTATTAAGTATATTACAGTATCACCCATAAATAAGTACACCCCTAACAACTGTTTTTATAACAAGTTAATTTTCTTCTTCTAACAAAAAAAAAAAGATACCAGGATTTGTATTTATGTTGCAATATGGGTATATTCCTGACTTTTGTGAGCTAGAACTGCTAATGGAAGGAGGAGGAATAAATAACAAAGGCTTAAAAAATAGTGATGACCCAAAAGAGGAGAGCGATGGTTTGACTGTAGCGTGACCCCGAACGAAGAATTGAGTGCCAAGCGGAAGTCGGGTGTTGACCGGAAGTCGGGTGTTGACTGGAAGTCACGTGGTGATGTGGGGGAAGAAAGAAAGGGTTCGTCCTCTTTTTGCCGGTGGCGGGCCTAGTGTACGGACCTCATGAGAGCCCAGTAATCTAGTAGTGTTCTCTCTCTCTCTGCCTCTCCTCCTCTCTGGTAGAAGCCGACTAGACGAGCACGTTAATAAAGACTGGGAGTTGTGACGACATGTTTCTCGTGTTATGATTTTTTATTGGAGTTTTGGTACCAAGAAAGAAAAAAGGACTACGGTGCATGTATCGTTTTAGTGCCGTGAATATTACAACGTAACATTTATAGTAGAACATTATACAATCAAAACAGATATTATTAGGTAATATTTATTACCAAACTCTACAGCATTGTTAACTGTTTCCAAAGATAAAAACTTACTTGAGTAATCCTCTTTCATCTCCATCATCTGTAAAATCAGAGACAGCTTTACTCTCAGCAACTTCTCGCATACCCTGAAGAAAATAATAAAAATTCATCAATTTTATTTCTGAAAAAAAAAAAAAAAAAAAAAAAAAAAAAAAAATCTTTTTTTAAACCCCACTGTAGGCATTGTATAATTGTATGGTGGGGTAGGGCTTTTGAGAAGCCCTGTAGCGAGAAAGCAAAGAGCCTAAGTGGAAAAAAATACAGACTGTTTGGGAACTTTGACCCCAAAGGCAGGAATCTTGTGAGTCATGTGATAACTAGTTAGGTAGTCAGTTTAAACCAAAATGGTATGCAGGGCAGACGCATGCCTGTGAGGCTTGATGATTAGTATTATTTGCGTTATTCGGACTATTGTCCTCATCTTCATTGTTATCTGTACAACATTTCGGCCGATAAAAAAACCCAAAAAAACAATATGAGTCTAGGTAAAAAATCATACATAAAAATGAATAGGTATAAAAGAACTTTGACCCCAAAGGCAGGAATCTCGAGAGTCATGTGCTAACTAGTTAGGTAGCCAGTTTAAACCAAAATGGCATACAGGGCAGACGCACGCCTGTGGGGCTGAATTCAGACCACGCTGTGAAAATGGGCAGTAAAATAAAGCTTTGATCAAAGACAAACAAAGTCTTGTTAGTTAATTACCTGACTTTAAAAGAACTAGCCCTTAATAAGAAGCCCTTAGAAAAGAAGTAAAGGAAACAGACTGGACAATCACAGATGGTCAAAAGGAAGAAGAGAGAGAAGAAATGCAAGTCAGTCACACAATATCTGCCTCTCTCTCTGATAGCCCCTCTCTCTCTCTCTCTCTCTCTCTCTTTCTCTATGTTACACGAAGAACTCTTGTTTATATACCCGTAATAGTTATAGAACATAGGGATTACATTACATCAACTTCTGGTAGAAATTGGCCAATAGGATAACAGGACAAAAAGCATTAAAGATCGTTGCATTGTTCTGAAGATCACTCACTATAGAAATCTTCTACAAGAAAGTCAGCTGACTTATCTCTCGATTGGAGGCTTACAACAGATTTGGATCAACACCAGTATTCTTTTTTTCTTCAATAACATAACCCCCACAATGGCTTCACGGATTCTACCAATATCAACGTTTGTGGGTTATTTAATGCCAAAGTCATCCTTGTAGAAGAACAGTAGTGGTACTATTTAACCTATAGCCGGGGGATGAAGGATTTATACCTTTCTGAAGGGTATTAGTCAAAAAGTTAATGTTATAGTGTGACTGAAATTTTAACTCTCTTACTACGATGTCACAGTCCGCCATGGAAACCACATCAAATTGTACAAGAAACGAATAGAGATTTAATGGTTATTTCCTATATGTCTAACATAAACAAAGGGGAACCACTCTTGATTGATAAATCATTATTTATTTTCCCATTAAACTAACCCTAAAATCATCTTTTTTTCCTAGTAGATCAATAAATAAATGAATAATTTATCAGTAAAGAGTGGTTCCCCTTTGTTAAGATAAATTATTTATTTACTTATTGATCTACTAGGAAAAAAGAAGATGGGTTTAGGGTTAGTTTAATGGGAAAATAAATAAATAATTTATCAGTCATGAGTGGTTCCCCTTTGTTTATGTTAGACTTATAGGAAATAACCAATTTAATTTTTTGTCAAAAATATGTTCTATGAATAGCAGTAAGTGAAGGATCTTTTAAAACCGCATATCTCTTAATACTTCAAATTCACAACTTTCTTTTCTTAAATTACAATACCCTTTAAACTTCATGCACCGTGATAAAAAAAAGGCGTAAATATATATATATATATATATATATATATATATATATATATATTATACATGCACACACTCTAGAAAAATAAGTATGTGTGTGTATATAAATAAAAATTAAATAATAATATAAGTCAAGTTTCTTACTTCGTTTTTTTGACCCAAACAAATTTGTATCTGATGTCAAAAGTCAATTATTTCCTATAAGTCCAACTTAAACAAAGGAGAACCACTCTTGACTGATGAATTATTTATTTATTTTCCCATTAAACTAACCCTAAACCCTAACTTCTTTTTCATAGTAGATCAATAAATAAATAAATAAATAATTTATCAGTCGAGAGTGGTTCCCCTTTGTTTATGTTAGACTTATAGGAAATAACCTTGTGTTCTTTATATACCTATCTAGTACCTCATAATTTGTATATGTATTCCTGTTTGAATGTATTTCTATATGGGCAGTCATATAGGTGCTAGGGTTTGATGTGACCAGCCGATTGATCAGAGGGGGCCTCTCTGACCGCTGTCTAGCCTAAGTAATGGCCTAAGTGAAGTGATGCATGTTATGGACTGTTCATCCACCAGGAATTCCGTCTACAAGCATCCCAGGTCGCCACACACGGTCAACAGGTGGCCCCATTGGGGGAGTCTTACCCCTCTGCAGAGGCAGTCAGTGTATTCTAATGCCCCAGCCAACAGGGCGGAAGAATTTTGTCTTAGTATTCCCTAGTAGTATTTCACTGTGATACGGATGTTCAATAAAATCCGATGTTCGGGTTACATACTCATACACATATACCCATGTTGGGTACATACACAAGTGTTCTTTTACTGGAGAGAGGGGGAGAGATAGACACAGGTAGATAGAGAGATGCATAACTTACTTCTTTGGCCATTGGTGATCTCTCGTCGTTTCTATTCTTTCTCTATGACTTTTATTTCTATGTTCTTGCTGGTTGGTCGTCCTTGATTCATTTCTTCTTCTAGGTCAGTCTTGTTGCCAAGACATTCATCAACCACAAAACCATATTATTTATTTAAACTTTTATTTACTTAACTAAACATCTTCCTCTAACTAAACACAGTACGTGTGTGCAAGTGAGCCCCAGCTAAGGCAGATATGCCTTCTCTGCCTGATGTCCAAGCTGGAACTGTGACCCAACCAGGTCCCACATGACTTCACGTATTTTGCAGGGCTTTCTGTAATATTCCATGGAAAGTACCGCTCGTGACATGAAAGGGGCCATCCCTTCAGAAATACAGGGGATTGACAATAATCTTATGCAACTGCATAGATTATGCAACATTCATTCAAACATCAGTTGAGTCTTGTGTTTTAATTTCTACAAGAATAAGTATCAAGGAACCGATACACTTACCTTTAAAACCTTTTCACTTTCATGTCCACCATCGCGTCGTCTTCGTAATCTAAGTTTTCGTGCAATGGCATCTTTTGGGGCTGCAAAGAAAGAAAGAAAATCTTGATAAGTAAACAATTTTTTAAAAATTTTTTCTTTATAGATCATAATCAAATTCAATAGGGTTGGGACAATCATATAGGTGCTAGGGCTTGTTTCATGATCAAATTAAAAAAAATATAAATGTGTCCAGTTAATTCATTGTAATAAATTCATCTTGTGGTAAATTCAGTGTGTGGTAAATTTACTGCCGGTAAAATTCATTGCGTGTAAATTTACTGCCGGTAAAATTCATTGCGTGGTAAATTTTACTGCCGGTAAAATTCATTGCGTGCATAAATTTACTGCCGGTAAAATTCATTGCGTGATAATTTTTTTGATAAATTTACTGCCGGTAAAATTCATTGCGTGATAAATTACTGCCGGTAAAATTCATTTGATAAATTTACTGCTGGTAAAATTCATTGTGTAAATTTACTGCCGGTAAAATTCATTGCGTGGTAAATTTACTGCGGTAAAATTCATTGCGTGGTAAATTTAAAAATTCATTGCGTGGTAAATTTACTGCCGGTAAAATTCATTGCGTGGTAAATTTACTGCCGGTAAAATTCATTGCGTGGTAAATTTACTGCCGGTAAAATTCATTGCGTGATAAATTTCATTGTGTGATAAATTTACTGCGGTAAAATTCATTGCGTGATAAATTTACTGCCGGTAAAATTCATTTGGTGATAAATTTACTGCCGGTAAAATTCATTGTGTAATAAATTTACTGCCGGTAAAATTCATTGCGTGGTAAATTTACTGCCGGTAAAATTCATTGCGTGGTAAATTTACTGCCGGTAAAATTCATTGCGTGGTAAATTTACTGCCGGTAAAATTCATTGCGTGGTAAATTTACTGCCGGTAAAATTCATTGGTGGTAAATTTACTGCCGGTAAAATTCATTGTAAATTTACTGCCGTAAAATTCATTGCGTGATAAATTTACTGCGTAGCTAGTAAAATTCATTGCGTGGTAAATTCTTGCTTTTTGTGCAAAAATTATGAAGATTTGATTTATATTCAAAACATACATAGAAATAGCATTTAAATTTTACTTAAAAATGTCTAACATTTGTAAATCTCAAAAGTAAACAAATCAATACACCAGTGTTTATTTAGCTCCCCCTCTACCCAGTTGACGCTGGGTAACCTCTTCTAGTACATATATAAAGGACAGTGGGTGTATATGTATGTGTGTATGTCCGGCTGAAACTATACATTCACCAGAATTGCTTTCTGAGCAAAAATAATGAAGATTTGAAGATATTTAAAAATTAAAATATGCATAGAAATAGCATTGAAATTCTACTTAAAAATGTCCAGCATTTGTAAATTATGAAGATTTGATTTATATTCAAAGATATTTAAAAATTAAAATATACATAGAAATAGCATTGAAATTCTACTTAAAAATGTCCAGCATTTGTAAATTATGAAGATTTGATTTATATTCAAAGATATTTAAAAATTAAAATATACATAGAAATAGCATTGAAATTCTACTTTAAAATGTCCAGCATTTGTAAATCTCAAAAGTAAACAAATCAATACACCAGGGTTTGTTTTTTGTTTTTTCCCCCCACTCAGTTAATACTGGGTAGCCGTTTCTAGTAACTAATATGTCACTAATAATTGTATTATTTGAAAAAATTTCTTTTAAATAGTCTGATACTCAGTGTTTATTTAGCTCCCCCTCTACCCAGTTGATGCTGGGTAACCTCTTCTAGTACATATATAAAGGACAGTGAGTGTGTATGTATGTGTGTATGTCCGGCTGAAACTATACATTCACCAGAATTGCTTTCTGAGCAAAAATAATGAAGATTTGAAGATATTTAAAAATTGAAATATACACAGAAATAGCATTGAAATTCTACTTAAAAATGTCTAGCATTTGTAAATTATGAAGATTTGATTTATATTCAAAGATATTTAAAAATTAAAATATACATAGAAATACCATTGAAATTCTACTTAAAAATGTCCAGCATTTGTAAATTATGAAGATTTGATTTATATTCAAAGATATTTAAAAATGAAAATATACATAGAAATAGCATTGAAATTCTACTTTAAAATGTCCAGCATTTGTAAATCTCAAAAGTAAACAAATCAATACACCAGGGTTTGTTTTTTGTTTTTTCCCCCCCACTCAGTTAATACTGGGTAGCCGTTTCTAGTAACAAATATGTCACTAATAATTGTATTATTTGAAAAAAATTTCTTTTAAATAGTCTGATACTCAGTGTTTATTTAGCTCCCCCTCTACCCAGTTGATGCTGGGTAACCTCTTCTAGTACATATATAAAGGACAGTGAGTGTGTATGTATGTGTGTATGTCCGGCTGAAACTATACATTCACCAGAATTGCTTTCTGAGCAAAAATAATGAAGATTTGAAGATATTTAAAAATTGAAATATACATAGAAATAGCATTGAAACTCTACTTAAAAATGTCCAGCATTTGTAAATTATGAAGATTTGATTTATATTCAAAGATATTTAAAAATTAAAATATACATAGAAATAGCATTGAAATTCTACTTAAAAATGTCCAGCATTTGTAAATTATGAAGATTTGAGTTATATTCAAAGATATTTAAAAATTGAAATATACACAGAAATACCATTGAAATTCTACTTAAAAATGTCCAGCATTTGTAAATTATGAAGATTTGATTTATATTCAAAGATATTTAAAAATTGAAATATACACAGAAATAGCATTGAAATTCTACTTAAAAATGTCCAGCATTTGTAAATTATGAAGATTTGATTTATATTCAAAGATATTTAAAAATTAAAATATACATAGAAATAGCATTGAAATTCTACTTAAAAATGTCCAGCATTTGTAAATTATGAAGATTTGATTTATATTCAAAGATATTTAAAAATGAAAATATACATAGAAATAGCATTGAAATTTTACTTTAAAATGTCTAACATTTGTAAATCTCAAAAGTAAACAAATCAATACACCAGGGTTTGTTTTTTGTTTTTTTTTTCCCCCACTCAGTTAATACTGGGTAGCCGTTTCTAGTAACTAATATGTCACTAATAATTGTATTATTTGAAAAAAATTTCTTTTAAATAGTCTGATACTCACGTGATGTTTGTTCAGTCTGGGCAGGAGCAGCCGCCCCTGCCAAGCGAAGTTGGTTGGCAAGAGAAAAGTCAATGTTGTAGAATTCTTTTCTTGTTCGTAACTCTTCAGGTTTTGGGGGCATAATCAAGTCAGGATTGTCACGCACATCCAACGTCTAAGAACAAAAGAAAAAAAAAAATAAGTCACATAAAAAGACAAGTAAAAGTTTGATGGGTTGTAGTGAATTACACTTGCCCAAGGCAATCCTTGGAAAAGGCCTGGAAACCATGTAACTGGGATCCAGCATTGAGAGATTAATCATGGCACAAATGATTAATGGCACAAATGGCACCAAGGTAAATCTTAATGGCATCAATGGCACAAATGTTCTATTGTTCTTCCTTTTGTTCTATTATGATCATTTTTATTGCACTCTGACAGTTACTTTGTTCCATGTATATATTTACCAACTCCTCCCCACGAGCAGGATACGACACAAGGTCAATTTCTAAAGCAAAGTTCAACAGGTTTGAATTCAGAGTTTTCCTTCTCCTAGACTGGTTACATAGCCACGGTTAAAGAACATGTGGAGACCTAAATCTACACATATATAAGGGACAGTTTGTGGATGTATGTCCGGAGGATTGGTTTGGTTTGTTTTATGGCATATCAACTTCGGTGGGTCATTTAATGCCGACAAAGTTGTGAAATAAATTCATTCTAAATGCATAATACAATTTTGTTTATCAATTCATGTTTTTCTATCTAACCCATAGATGGGACCCTAACAGGTACTATCCACTCCAGGTCAGAGTGGACCAGGGAGCAATGGTGATGAAGGGGTGCTTCACATTCCCCAAACCTTTTGGAAAAAAAGAAAAGACTTCTTTACTTTCTTTATATATATATATATATATATATATATATATTAAATTTTTACTTGAAGGCACTTACAACGCATGTATCGCATAAAATTCGATACTTTTTCTTATAGAAAATGAACTTGACAAGTGTAATCCCAGCAAAGGATGGCTCGATGTGTAGAATACCGTACAGACTGTTTTGACTTTATTAAGTCTCATCAGCGACATATACTAACGATTTCCCTCCGACAGAAATCGAAATCGGGACTTCAGCAGACACAGTGAAACACTAGTGAAACACTTTTATCGCCTCGGCCACAGTACACAGCTGACCATCCTAGCGAAATTAAGCTTGTCAAGTGATGCTACACGCCTCTACCATAATAGGTAAGGGGGCGTTATTGAGAGAATAATAACAACAAACAGACCGAATGCCCTTCGGCAAAGTGAACAAGATTTTTGGATGTTTGTTTATTTAGAAACGTTGTTGAATAAAGTATATATTAAATTTTTACTTGAAGGCACTTACAACGCATGTATCGCATAAAATTCGATACTTTTTCTTATATATATATATATATATATATAATATATATATATATATATATATATTATGAATAGAGTTAAAACAATAAAAATAGAATTATCAAAAAACTTACCTTTTATTTGAACACATTTATTTTTAAACTCATTTTTTTCTATTTAGCTCCCAAATAGGACCCTAACAGGTCATACCAAATCAGAGTGGACCTGGGAGTAATGGCCACACACCTTGATGATGATCATGAATAAAAAATAACATTAAAACAATAAAAATAGATTTATCAACAAACTTACCTCAAGTTCCGGCAGTAAATGCAGAATTTCTGGCAAGGTGATTAGACGATTTTGATTCAATAAAAGTTTTTTTAATTTTCCGCAACTGTAAGACAAAAAAATAAAAAAAAGATTTCATTATTGTAGTGAGATAGCCAATGGCGTGTTGTCTCATTATCTTTGGGCTTAGAAGTTGGTCCTTTTTCTCGCACATTTGCGGAGGTTTCTTCCAATGAAGGCTCATGGGAGTTTATTTTTTAAATTTATTTATATAATTTTTATATCTTAATTTTATTTTAATCCCCCACAGATGTGAGGTTCTCTTCTTCTTCTTATTATTATTATTTCATAGCTTGTGGGTTTTCACATCAGTGTTAGCTTGTGGTCTTTCACTAGAGGCTGAGTGACAACAAGTCTCCTCAGGTCTCTAGGACTCTTCTGAGTATTCTAGCTGATCTTAGCAATGTTCAGGGTTTCGATTCTTCCTCCGATTTTTACTTCATCCAGACCCTTTTCCACTTATTCTCAGTTCTCAGGCAAGGTCAAATATTATTATTATTATTATAGTTTTTCACACCAGCGTTAGCTGATGGTATTTCCCTGGAGACTGAGTGACAACAAGTCTCCTTAGGTCTCCAGGACTCTTCTGAGTATTCTGGCAGATTGCAACAATGCAGTATTCAGGATGGTCTCAATTACAGCAGGAGATATATAGAGACAATTTAGAGGACATAAAATAACTAGCTACGAGAAGCTAAGAGATAGAGCTACGATAAGCTCAGAGAATTACTACTATTGCTACAACAAGGAATACGAAAAAACACATCACAACATTTTGTTTTATATTTTTTTTTATTTATTAATATTAATATTCATCTATTTATTTATATTTTTAATTTTATTTTATATTTATTTATTTATTAATATTAATATTCATCTATTTTTCATATTTTTAATTTATTTTATATTTCTTATTTATTAATATTAATATTCATCTATTTATTTTATTTATTTATATTTCTTTATTTATTAATATTAATATTCATCTATTTATTTATATTTTAATTTTATATTTCTTATTTATTAATATTAATATTCATCTATCTATTGTAATATTTTTTATTTTGTTTTATATATTTTTTATTTATTAATATTAATATTCATCTATCTATTTGTAATATTTTTTATTTTGTTTTATATTTTTTTATTTATTAATATTAATATTCATCTATCTATTTGTAATATTTTTATTTTGTTTTATATATTTTTTTATTTATTAATATTCATCTATTTTATTTATATTTTTATTTTGTTTTATATATTTTTTCATTTATTAATATTAATATTCATCTAATTATTTATATTTTTTATTTTTTATATATTTTTTATTTATTAATATTAATATTCATCTAATTATTTATATTTTTTATTTTTTTATATATTTTTTTATTTATTAATATTAATATTCATCTAATTATTTATATTTTTTATTTTTTTTATATATTTTTATTTATTAATATTAATATTCATCTATTTATTTATAATATTTTTTATTTGTGTAGTGAGATAGCCAATGGCGTGTTTATCTCATTTACATATGTGTATTCCAGCAGGAGATATGTAGAGATAGTTTAGAAGACATAAAGGAACTAGCTACAAGAAGCTAAGAGAAGCTCAGAGAATTACTACTATTGCTACAACAAGGAATACAAAACTACACATCACAACAATTATATCTAAAAGGATTTATGGTTAAATCCTACTTAACGGACATAAATTCCGCTAAGTATGTCACCCCGCCGAAAGAAAAAAAAAATACTAAAAATCAAGGAATTAACCAAATTTAATGAAATTTTCAGCGTTGATATATTAATGAATAAAAGATATAATGCACCAGTTATTTTAATTAAAAACTTTTACATTTTTTCAGGTCAGTTAACTTTGAATGATTATCTTTGAGGCATAACACAGATTCTCAAAGATACATGGTTCAAAGTTCAAAAGTATCACCAGTTCTAACTTTTTCTACAAAAATTATGAAGATTGGATTTATATTTTGAAAATTAAAATATACATAGAAATAGCATTAAGTAAACAAATAAATATACAAAGATTTCCTCCCTCTACCCAGTTGATGCTGAGTAGCTACTTCTAGTACCTGTTCTAAATTGATTAGAGAATATATGACTTACCGACAGAGACCCTCTGGAATCATTTCTAGATTATTATTGGTGGCGCTGAAGATTTCCAGGTTGTATAATTTCCCAATACTGGCAGGAATTCCATCAAAATCAAGGCAGTTGCTGTTCACATAGAGTTTTTTTAGTGATGCTAGTTTATGCAATGATGACTGAAATACGAAGGGGAAAAAGAAAAAGAAGGAAAAATGGATGAGCATTTTGAAAAGAAATAAAAGAAAATAGCCTCAAACTAAAAACAACAAAAAATACAAGGGTCATTCATTTTTATATTTGCTTGCTTCAACATATGTTACAGAAAAAAATAGACATAAAAACAAAATCACTTGATTTTACTGCCATATATATATATATATATATATATGTAGGAAGCGCGTGGTCATGGGAAATGGACTCGTCGCTCCGAGTTAAAATCCTGGATGTGGTAATTGCATTTCATTTAGCGCTAATATCCTTGGGAAAGGTATGAAGCCTGCTCCCCCTCCAGCTATGGGTAAATAGTAGGGCAGACTGGGCTCTTTAACCTTGGTTAGGCAACCGGTCTAGAAGGAAAACTCTGAATTCAAACCTGCTTAACTCTGCTTAAGAAATTGACCTTGTGTCGCATCCTGCTCGTGTACAGTAGTGTAGAAATCAAAATGGCTGTTATAAGTTGCAGCCCACGGCCTTGAAGGGTGAGTGACAAGGCTTGACCTCATTCTGATCCTTTCCGGTGGATACCGTGATAATCAGTGGAGGAGACCCTCTTCCGGTTTAGATTAGAAATAGATTTTTAGTCAGATCAGCCAAGACCACGACTGTGGTCAGTCGTGTATTGCACGCGGCCGACTCGATCTGCGCAGGTAGTCTGGTGGGGGATTTCAAGAATAAAATATGATCTAAGTAAAGTCTTGTGTTATTATCTAAAAACTACCAATGACACAGGGCTTCTGATAAAGAGAAATCCCCAATGGAAGACCAGACACGAAGTCCCCAAGATGAAGTCCAGACCTAGAAGAGACGCTAGAAGAGATGTCAGAAGAAGACGTAAGATAGAAAAGACGTCAATAGAAGAATAGAAGTAAGTAAAGTAGAAGGGTATGCAACAAGATCTCTGTTCAACAGGTACTACCACTCTAGGTCAGAGTGGCCCTGGGAGTTATGGCAATGAAGGGGTAACGCCACAGACCTGGAGACTCACCACCGGATGCAGTTTAGTTTAATCCCCAGGACACCCCACCCCATATTTTAAATTAACATTGAGAATATACTTACTGGTAAAGCAGTGAGTTTATTTCTTGAAAGATTCAATGTTTCCAAATTCACCCAAGTGTCTGAAAAGACAAAAATATATTTTCATGAAAAGAAAGCAACAATAAAAAGATCCTGTCAAATTAATAATAAAAAGAAACCCACTGTGATATGATGTTGTCAAACTAAATTTGTTTTTACACCATTACAATATCAAAATAAAATTCTGTTTTTATTATACAATCAGAATATGAGATTCATTTTTATTACATCATTAGAATATGAGATTATATTTTTATTACGTCATCAGAATATGAGATTATATTTTTATTACGTCATCAGAATATGAGATTCTATTTTATTATGTCATCAGAATATGAGATTCTATTTTATTATGTCATCAGAATATGTGATTCTATTTTTTATTACGTCATCAGAATATGAGATTCTATTTTTAGTACGTCATCAGAATATGAGATTCTATTTTTATTATGTCATCAGAAATATGTGATTCTATTTTTATTACGTCATCAGAATATGATTGAGATTCTATTTTTATTACGTCATCAGAATATGAGATTCTATTTTTATTACGTCATCAGAATTGTGATTCTATTTTCATTACATCATCAAAAATATGTGATTCTATTTTTATTACGTCATCAGAATATGAGATTCTATTCTTATTACATCATCAGAATATGAAATTTTATTTTTATTACATGATAAATTGTTATATAAAAAAAAAAAATATTTTAAAAAAAATGCAGAAATTCCATGAAAACGCGTATTTCGTCCTAAAACACTGCGAGGAGCCGAAGACTAATGTTGTGACGTAATATCATTTTTTATTTATTTATTTATTTATTTTATTCTTTAATTTTCTTTAAGTTGCGCATGACTTTCACGATCAAAGTCATGCCACATTTCGAACGATTACCATGATCATATTTCGGATGAGTTACGTCACACAATTTCGAAAGAAAATTAACGGCTAAAAAAATGCCAAATCCGTCCACTTCATTTAATTATTTTTTTGCTCTCATATACAACATTTAATTTTTTTCTACAGACCGTCTGATATACCTTGAAAAAGGGTGAATGTTCACCCGAAATATCGGAATAGATTAAACCAGGAACATAGCAACTGTTGAATGTATTAAAATTCTGATTTTTGTTCTTTTTTCCAATGCTTCAATGGACAAACAAACAACATTCACAAGAACATAACATTATTATATATATATAATATATATATATATATATATATATATATATATAGCATAAGTTGCAAGAACAATGTGTCAGAAGTGGTTGGGTTAACAAATAGCAAATGTATTTCCTATTGAGGTCAGATGCCAAGTTTTCATTACTCAACCTCCGCATACCTGACTAATCTTGGATTTTTGCCAACAGACAAGACAAAATATATAAAAAAAGATCCAAAAGACGTACAGTGTTATTAGAAGAGTGATAGAGCATTAAGAGGTAAATAAATTAATAAATAAATAAAAGGTTTAGTTTATATTTATTATCATTGGAACAATTTTGCTACCATTGGTTTCTTGCTCTGTGGCAGTCTTCAGGCAATGAAAGTGTTTTGAAAATGATGCAACTGATATAAATACGTTCAAAATATATGTTTGAACATATTTATATTATTTGCATCATTTTCAAAACACTTTTGTTGCCTGATGACTGCTACACAGCAAGAAACCAATGGGTAGCAAAATTGTTCCAATGCAAATAAATATAAACTAAAAGTTATTTTATATATTATATAAGTAATAAAGAGATTTTATCCAAAACTTGGTAGTAAGGGATGATTCTATATGTGATTTCTAAAATACACTGTATTAAATATAGTATGATCCAGTATGTAAAAAAAAATTATTTTTTTATTAAATTATTTTATTTTATTATTATTATTTTTATTTATTATTATTATTATTATTATTTTTTACTTTATCTTATTATTATTGTTATTATTTTTAATTTATCTTATTATTGTTATTATTTTTTACATTATCTTATTATTATTATTATATTTTTTAATTTATATTATTATTATTATTTTTTTTACTTTTATCTTATTATTATTATTATATTTTTACTTTATCTTATTATTATTATTATTATATTTTTTTACATTATCTTATTATTATTATTATTATATTTTTACTTATCTTATTATTATTGTTATTATTTTTTAATTTATCTTATTATTTTGTTATTATTTTTAATTTATTATTATTATTATTATCTTTACTTTATTCCTTTTTTATCTATAGTTTTTTTATACACCATTATATTATCTATTATATTCTAATGTTTAAATATTAATTTTTTTTTATTTACTTCTCTATTTATATTTTAATATAATATTCCTGTTTTTTTCTGTCCTGTTCTATTTGTCTGTCTGACTACCATACCTAAGAAGCCAAACTTGAGATGTATCTCTTTTTTTCTCATTCTACTTCTGTCACCATAGTGACAATTTCTACTGTTAAAGATTTTTTTATATTTTTTGTTTGGTTGAATTTATTTTTTAATCCTACTTGTTTTTGTGAAGTGAATTTTCAAAAGTGAATTGATCCCATCTGATGGAACTGGATTTGGGGAGCTTATATTAACTTAACTTAGATTATATAGGCCCAATTTTTGGTCAAATAATTTATTATGGAATTACGGTGTTGAGTTTCTTCCTTCTTTCTAGATATATATATAATAATATATAATGGATTTGTGGAAAAAGTGACTTACCGGTGAAAATGGCTCACAATGGTTAGTTGATGCAAGTTTCAACAATGATAAGAGTGATATAACATAATAAAGTGCTCAATATGTTGGTAGAGCAATTTTATTATCATAAAGGTACACGGTAATAAACTACTCGAGTTTCACCATAAGGGATCTTCAGGGTTAAATCTACTGGATTAATCAAGATATTGATTAATTGCCAGTCGATTTCACGTGTGTATTTTATGCAAATAAATGGTTGATTATAGGTCCGCAGTCGAAGAACGCTGATTTAAATTCAAAAGA
>CM042181.1:39302085-39352865 GCA_023376005.1 Doryteuthis pealeii | reverse complement strand
ATATTAGGTTTAAGAAAAAAGCGAAAGCAAGGCGTGAAAAAGAAAATGATTAACTATAGTTACAGTGAAACCTGTTAAAATATTTTTAAAATTACTTTATATTTATTTAATTATTAAATAAAAAAAAAAATACAATAATTCTTGACTTTAGAGAGAACCATATGACCTTTTGGCACCCCTTTTGCAATCTCGATTCATAAGGACATTTTTTTCATTTACACCATCAACATCCGATTGTTTGTTAGGGTTAGAGGTTAGTTATATAATTAAAAAAAAACCTCTAAAAGTCGTCTGTTAACAAACAACCAGATTTTAACGATGTAAATGAAAAAAAATGTCCTTATGAATTGAGATCGCAAAAGAGGTGCCTAAAGGTCATATGGTCCAATTTTTTATGCTTATAAGCAGTTCTGTATCTTTTCTAATCTGTAAAATTCACCGACTGCACCTCTGCAGAAGGTTGCAACCTATACTACTTAAGGATTGAACCCTGGTGGCTGAGCAGTCCATGACATTAAACACTCTGATCAATTGGCTGTTCACATCAAGCCCTAGCATCTATATGATTGTCGGGTATATTCGCAGAGTTCCGTCCTGGCCTCCTACCTCAAAAACCGCTAGCTGGTGGCTGCTGAAAGAAAACACCAGCTATGATTGAAGTCCGTAACCGAAGCGGTGTCACTTGAAAAAAAAAACTAGGGTTAGGGTTGGGGTTTAGGGTTAGTTTAATGGGAAAATAAATAAATAATTTGGGCTCTGTTTTTTTATGGGTCACCCAGAAAAAACAGAACCCACAAATTTTGTAATAAAACTGTTAATTTTAACTAGGGGGAGTTAAGGTTAGGGTTAGGGGTTAGGGTTGAAAAAAGAAACTAGGGTTAGGGTTGGGGTTAGTTTAATGGGAAAATAAATAATTTGGGCTGTTTTTTTCTGGGTCACCCTGTATACAGGATAACCCAGAAAAAACAGAACCCACAAATTTTGTAATAAAACTGTTAATTTTAACTGTTTGGGTTTTCGGGAAAAACGCCCTAAGTTGGTTGTTTTTTGTTTTTTTCAAGTGACACCGCTTTGGCTACAGACTTCAATCATAGCTGGTGATTTTTTTCTTCAGCAGCCACTGGCTAGCAGTTTTTGAGGCAGGAGGCCAGGACGGAACTCTGCGAATATTACCTGATTGTCCCAACTCTATTGCCATTATTGCAAACCCTCAACCCTTTTCATCATATATGTGCTAGAAGGCGGTGGCTGAGGGTCTTAGTGTCCTGGGTATGATGTTAAACTGCATTTAATGGTGAAGTTCAAATCCTGGCACTCTGGGGAGTGGAGTACACCTTAATCACCATTACTCCCAGGTCCACCCTGTTAAGGTCTCATCTATGGGTTAAATAGAAGAAAATGAGTAAACAAAATATGTGTTTAAAAAAAAACAACTAAAAAACATTGAGTTTTTAAAATTTTCAGCAACCATCAAGTAATGTCTTCGGCATAAAATAACCCAACAAGGGTTGACATGCCATAAAATCTGACCAACCAACTATCTATATCTATCTATACATATATAAAGGGTAGTTGTGTGAATCTGTATATACGGAGGAAACCTCGAAAATGAAACAATTGACGACAAAATAAATATATATACACATTAAATATCACCAGGGCTTGGTTTTTGAGCAAAAATAATGAAGATTTGAGTTATATTTGGGAAGATATTTAAAAAATTCAAATTTGAAAAGTAACAGAAGGGAAAGTCATTTGCATGTTATTTTGTTTATCTTTTTTTTTGTATGTTTTTTTTTTTTTTTTTTTTTTTCGCTTTGAAATCTAATATTGATTGAATTAATTGCATCATTTATATCTTTTTGTTTTTTAATTGTAAATCATTGAATGGAAATTTCTTACTATATTGTTATTGTTGTGAGGGTTTAAGGGGTCAAATAAGAACAAAATGACGGGCAACAAATGTAGAAAAATGTATTAACAGAAAGTAGACAAATACAATAGAGATAAGTGGAAATTACGTCCGACAATAGAGGCATTGGCTTATCCCTGTTACTTATAGTAACCTGTTGGTGCATTCCATTAGTCTTATAGGGTGTATCACCTATAGCAGTTATATATTTCCGTGGGGATTTTTATGGGGCAACCAACGAGGATCTCGCTCGCGATAAGTAATAATGGATCTGCGAGGCTAACTTTTAAAAAATCCCCCCCTCTACCCAGGTGACGCCGGGTAGCCACTTCTAGTATGGAACTAATTCTAATCAACTCTTTTCTTTCAGGATTGAAAACATACCAAACAACCTTTTTGTCAACTGTATAGATTTGGTCTATTTGGATCTCAGTGATAACAAACTAGGTAAGTAGGTAACACTTTTGCTATCATAGGTAATTCAAGTTTGTTGAAGTGAGTGGGTTAATACATAGTTCAATTGAACAACAACTAACTTAGCATAGATGAATTTGTACATGAAGCAGTTGGTATATATATATATATATATATATATATATATACACATAACATAAACTAAGCTCTGAGAAAAATGTTCAACATGTTAATGATAAATAATAACACTTTATTTTTTATTCTATTTATTTTTTTGTAATAAAAAACTATTTTGTACCATAACCCCTAGAAAAACCAAATATCCAAATCATAACGATCTATCTCAACGTTCTATTTTTCAGCGGCCCAAATTTAAAAAAAAATTTGATTTCCAAATATTTCCAAAAATCTCTGTTGTTTTTTCCCAACGAATTTTTTCATTCAAAATAAATGTTCACTCTGATGAAGGTCGATTCTTCTATGTGTGCGAAATGTTTTCACACACATAAACTGACCGAAACATATGTGTAAGTGATATCAATTAATTTCATTTTATCCATCTACATTTTTTTTCTTTACTCATTTTTCCTCATATATATATATATATATATATATATATAATTTGATATACCAAACTTGTTGGTAAACCCTTGCGGTAAGAAAAAAAACCGGCAAATAGTTTTGATTGTAAAAATATACTACCAAACATCACCTGGGGAAAAAAAAATTTTTTGAAAAAAAGAAAAGACCAAGATAGTTGTACCAAAAGAAAATAATCGGTTGATACTATAATACTTTTGATTTTTTTAATTGTTTTTCAGAAACGCTTCCTCCACAAATTAGGCGTTTGGCCAGTCTGCAGACTTTGAAACTGAACAATAATCCTTTGGTACATGCCCAATTACGGTGAGTAAAGTTTGGATTCAATTTTCCTTCTCCTAGACTGGTGTCTAACCAAGGCTAAAGAAGCCAATCTGCCCTACTATACTGTAATAATGGTTAAAAAGATTAGCTCCTAGACTGGTGTCTAACCAAGTCTAAAGAAGCCAATCTGCCCTACTATACTAGCTCCTAGAGTCTAACCAATAAGAAGCCAATCTGCCCTACTATACGTTTAAAAGATAGCTCCTAGACTGGTGTCTAACCAAGTCTAAAGAAGCCAATCTGCCCTACTATACTGTAATAATTTAAAAGATTAGCTCCTAGACTGGTGTCTAACCAAGTCTAAAGAAGCCAATCTGCCCTACTATACTGTAGTAATGGTTTAAAAGATTAGCTCCTAGACTGGTGTCTAACCAAGTCTAAAGAAGCAATCTGCCCTACTATACTGTAGTAATGGTTTAAAAGATTAGCTCCTAGACTGGTGTCTAACCAAGTCTAAAGAAGCCAATCTGCCCTACTATACTGTAGTAATGGTTTAAAGATTAGCTCCTAGACTGGTGTCTAACCAAGTCTAAAGAAGCCAATCTGCCCTACTATACTGTAGTAATGGTTTAAAAGATTAGCTCCTAGACTGGTGTCTAACCAAGTCTAAAGAAGCCAATCTGCCCTACTATACTGTAGTAATGGTTTAAAAGATTAGCTCCTAGACTGGTGTCTAACCAAGTCTAAAGAAGCCAATCTGCCCTACTATACTGTAGTAATGGTTTAAAAGATTAGCTCCTAGACTGGTGTCTAACCAAGTCTAAAGAAGCCAATCTGCCCTACTATACTGTAATAATGGTTTAAAAGATTAGCTCCTAGACTGGTGTCTAACCAAGTCTAAAGAAGCCAATCTGCCCTACTATACTGTAATAATGGTTTAAAAGATTAGCTCCTAGACTGGTGTCTAACCAAGTCTAAAGAAGCCAATCTGCCCTACTATACTGTAGTAATGGTTTAAAGATTAGCTCCTAGACTGGTGTCTAACCAAGTCTAAAGAAGCCAATCTGCCCTACTATACTGTAGTAATGGTTTAAAAGATTAGCTCCTAGACTGGTGTCTAACCAAGGCTAAAGAAGCCAATCTGCCCTACTATACTGTAGTAATGGTTTAAAAGATTAGCTCCTAGACTGGTGTCTAACCAAGGCTAAAGAAGCCAATCTGCCCTACTATACTAGTAATGGTTTAAAAGATTAGCTCCTAGACTGGTGTCTAACCAAGGCTAAAGAAGCCAATCTGCCCTACTATACTAGTAATGGTTTAAAAGATTAGCTCCTAGACTGGTGTCTAACCAAGGCTAAAGAAGCCAATCTGCCCTACTATACTGTAATAATGGTTTAAAAGATTAGCTCCTAGACTGGTGTCTAACCAAGGCTAAAGAAGCCAATCTGCCCTACTATACTAGTAATGGTTTAAAAGATTAGCTCCTAGACTGGTGTCTAACCAAGTCTAAAGAAGCCAATCTGCCCTACTATACTGTAATAATGGTTTAAAAGATTAGCTCCTAGACTGGTGTAAAGAGATTCGGTTATTATCCAATTTGTACGTCTTTCAACATTTGTCAAGTGAATTTCTCTGAAGAGATTGACCGAAAGAAAAGGAAAAATAAAATAAAATTAAGACATAAGGGTTCCCTAGCTTTTCTTCTTTTTTAGAAATTCAATATTTTACAATGTATACGCTTTTACCCTTCTTAATAAAATTCTGTACCTACAAAAAACTTTTTACATATATATATATATATATATATATATATAAATGCGGTGGAAGTGCTCACATTCAAAACTATTGTATAACTTTTTTCTTTTTTGCAACATCAAGGTTTTTGTTTTGAACTCATATGACTTTTGTCTCCGCTCTTAACAACACAGAGTATAAACAAGCTCTGATGATGATTTTCATAAAATCGAAATATTGTTCAATATCAGCTATGAATATGTTATAAAATGTTTTCACTTTAACAGCATTTTGTGGTGTTTTCATATCCTTTTATATATACTCATGTATATATATATATATATATATATATATATATATATATTATATTTTTTTTTTTTTTCTAATTTCTTTTTCTGATTTTTTAACCCTTTTCAGTCAGCTGCCTGCCTTGACATCATTAACAACCCTGCACATGAGAAATTCCGAGAGATCTCCAAGTCACTTCCCTCAGACTTTAGACAGTTTGGTAAATCTTGAAGGTAAAAATAAGTTCTAACTTTATATCAAACTAGTTGGTTTATCCTGCATTGCCCATATATTATATCAAATGAACATAATTGTTATATACCTGTTCATCTACAGTCATATATATATATATATATATATATATATATATAAGAAAATTTGAAAAAACAAGTGTTCCGAAAATGGGATGAATTTAATAATCGATGTTTAAAACATTTCGGTTACATTGAACCTTCATCAGGATGTCTCTTGGGGTGAAGAAAATGATGGATGTTTTTATATGTGACAGGAGATGAAAATCTTTTTAGTTATGTAACTGTATTTGATCAGCGTTTTATTTTTGAAAGGCAAGTCGCGATCTACTCACGCGAAGGTGTCATGACGCGTGACGCCACTCGAAGAAATGCAAAAGACGAGCAAAAGTATTAATGGACTGATTATTTTTAAGAGAACATAGGGAAACAAAGTGGGAATGATAACTAAATAAATAAATGAAGCCTGGTATTTAGTAATTATTTAACACTATTTAACTAGAAACGGAGATATAATAAATAATACATGTCGGTTATTATTAAGATCACGACTTGCCTTTCAAAAATAAAACGCTGATCAAATACAGTTACATAACTAAAAAGATTTTCATCTCCTGTCACATATAAAAACATCCATCATTTTCTTCACCCCAAGAGACATCCTGATGAAGGTTCAATGTAACCAAAATGTTTTAAACATCGATTATTAAATTCATCCCATTTTCGGAACACTTGTTTTTTCAAATTTTCTTTATATTGTCGGATTTAATTTCCATATTTACTCCCATATATATATATATATATATATATATATATATATATATATATATATATATAAATGCGCTGTCTATATTAAAAATAATATGAATTTTATTTAAAAATAAAATGAATCTCATTTTTAATTTTAAAAATAATCAGAAGCATTATAGTTATAAAATAAGACTCAAAAAAGTCTGATGTAAAATTATAGAAAAGTGTAAAATATGTATAAAAAGTGTATATAGAATATCAAAATTATTGTAATACAATCCAACTGTAAAATAAGTAGCCCACTTTTATAGGTAAATCCGTGGTGTTAATGGATATCATCAAAAAGGGGTAAACATTCAAATGTAAAGTTTTTTCATGGACAAGTATGTGAAAATAAAATGGAAATTAATCCGACAGTATGAATATGATATAATGAAAAAACAAAAGATGTTTTATAACTCTACATCAGACTTTTTTGAGTCTTATTTTATAACTATAATTCTTCTGATTATATATATATATATATATATATATATATATATATACACACACACACACACACACACCAACCACTCCGCACGAGCAGGATGTGGCACAAGGTCAATTTCTTAAGCAGAGTTCAACAGGTTTGAATTCAGAGTTTTCCTTCTCCTAGACTTGTTGCCTAACCAAGGTTAAAGAGCCCAGTCTGCCCTACTATTTATCCATAGCGGGAGGGAGAGTAGGATTAATACTTTTCCCACTAAGTGAAATGCAATTACCACATCCAGGATTTGAACTCTGGACGACAAGTCCATTTCCCATGACTAACCTTTACACCACACACTTCCATCTAAATGGTGAGAGGAGTAGAGAAGGTGGGTTCTTAATTGTTCTACATTTTTTTTCTGAACTTATTTCTTCCCTTGCTCTGCACTGTCGTCTGGGGCGTTAGAATGCACCGACTGCACCTATGCAGAGGGATAAGAATCCCCCAATCAGGCCACCAATTGGCAAAAAAGTCTGAAAGTCAACCAGTTTTAAATTATTAATGATTTCTGATTTGCAAAATTTTAACTGATGTTGTAGCTTCGGTTCTGGCCAAACACCAAACTATCTTTTTGGTACAAATAATGTTCAATATATGTGAAATAATGATAGAAAAAATCTTTGTCATAGATGTAGTGCCATATCAGGATATTGATCTTGCTATGAAAAAATAAGAAATCATGAATAACTTAAAATTGTTTTTTCGATAACATTTTTGGATTTCTTGGGTAAAAATCCTTTTATAAACCAATTTTTAGGAGTCGGGAATTACTCCGTGTTTTTGGTGGTCGGAGATAAAAGTTCAACTTTTATCTCCGACCACCAACAACATGGAGTAACTGACTCTGATGATGATTTTTGTAAAATTGAAATATTGATCAGTATCAGCTATGTATATTTTATAAATCGTTTTCTCTTTAACAGCATTGTGTGTTGTTTTCATTCCATCTTACTCATACTATCAGATTCATTTCCTTTCTTTTAACTTATATATATATATATATATATATATATATGTGAAAAGATGGAAGTGAATCCAACGGTATGTAGTATAGTAAGAAATTTGAAAAAACACAGGTTTAAATAAAATGAGTGATAAGTTTATTAGCCGATGCTGCAGTGTTTCGATCTGTTAAGTAGATCTTCATCAACAAATGCCCTGAAGAAGATCTACTTAACAGATCGAAACACTGCAGCGTCAGCTAATAAACTTACCACTCATTTTATTTAAACCTGTGTTTTTTCAAATTTCTTACTTACTATATATATATATATATATATATATATATTTTTGGGAGAATATGTGCTTAATTGAAGTAGTACCTAATTTTGAAAGTTAATTAATAATTAATTAATTAGGCGGGCATACCTATTTAAATGTAAGGCTAAACAAATCGAGAAAATTCAATCTCTGTATGTACATTTCAGCCTATTAGTCGTCATCAGCAGAGCTATAGATAGGAAGACCGCCTATAGCTCTGCTGATGAGGCCTAATAGGCCGAAATGTACATACAGAGATTGATTTTTCTCGATTTGTTTAGCCTTACATTTAAATAGGTATGCCCGCCTAATTAATTAATTATTAATTATTAACTTTCAAAATTAGGTACAACTTCAATTAAGCACATATTCTCCCAAAAATTGGCGGCTAAAAAAAGCCATATCATAAACACATCGCTTGTGTATTTACTTCTCATATATATATATATATATACATATATATAATATATATGGAAATAGTTCTTAAGTTCATTCTTTCTTTTTTCTTTTCTTTCTATCATTTTAGATATTGATTTATCATACAATAACCTGCCAAAAGTTCCAGAAGCCATGTACAACTTGAAAGCTTTGAAAAGGTTCAACCTGAGCAACAATGAAATTCATGAACTTTCTTCTCTAATTGGTATGTTTCTTGAATTGTCTACAAAATTTTGTTTATACATGCACACTAGTTATATATATATATATTTGGGAGAATATGTGCTTAAATGAAGTCGAACCTATTTTTTGAAATTTAATTCATTAATAATTAATTAGGCGGGATTAAACTATTTTAAATGTAAGGCTAAACAAATCGAGAAAAATCAATCTCTGTATGTACATTTCGGCCTATTAGGCCTCATCAGCAGAGCTATAGATACGAAGACCGCCCCGTGTGTGATTCGAAACCTGTCTGTCAAATTAGCAGGCAAGTGTCTTACCTCCACACACGGGGCGGTCTTCGTATCTATAGCTCTGCTGATGAGGCCTAATAGGCCGAAATGTACATACAGAGATTGATTTTTCTCGATTTGTTTAGCCTTACATTTAAAATAGTTTAATCCTGCCTAATTAATTATTAATGAATTAAATTTCAAAAAATAGGTTCGACTTCATTTAAGCACATATTCTCCCAAATATTGTCGGCTGAAAATAGCCATATCACAAACATCGTCTGTTTGTTTACGTCTCATATATATATATGTAGTATATTAAGAAAAATTGAAAAAACACAGGTTTAAATGAGTTAAGTGGTGAGTTTATTGGCCGACGCTCCAGTGTTTCGATCTATTAATTAGATCATCTTCAGGGCATTTGTTGGTGTATGGAAGGTAATAAGAAATTTTTTTATCGCAGAATAACGAGAAAAGCGAGTGATAGTCCTTGTTTATCAGTCTGTTTAAAATTTGAAGTTTGAAAAAAAGAATGCCGAAAATTAAAATTAAATTAAAAGTTGTTAATTAGATTTCACAATAAAAACGAAAGAAAAATTGTAGAATCTAGCACCATCTCCATTTTCAATACAATTAAACAGAGACCCGGATTTTTCCTTTTATCGCCTATATATATAGAGAGAGCAAAGTGGATTTCTAACAATGTTTATATTTTGATCCTTTGAAAAAAATGCAACTTCCGCTCTTTTTGAATTTTAAATCAGCGTTCTTCGACTGCGGACCTATAATCAACCGTTAATTTGTATTAAAATACACACGTGAAATCGACTGCAATTAATCAATATCTTGATTAATCCAGTAGATTTAACCCTGAAGATCCTTATGGTGAAACTCGAGTAGTTTATTACCGTGTACCTTTATGATAATAAATTTGCTCTACCAACATATTGAGCACTTTATATTTGTTATATTGCTGTCTTATCATTGTGAAACTTGCATCAACTAACCATTGTGACCATTTTCACCGGTAAGTCACTTTTTCCACAAATACCATATATATATATATATATATATATATATCTCATAGAAAGGAAGGAAGAACTCAACACCGTAATTCCATAATAAATTTATTTCGACCAAAATTGGGGCCTATATAAATCTAAGTTGATTTAATATAGCTCCCCAAAATCCAGTCTCATCAGATGGGTATCAATTCACTTTTGAAAATGCACTTCACAAAAAAACAACAAGTAGGATTTAAAAAAATAAATTCAAACAAAAACAAAAAATATAAAAAAATTTTTTAACAGTATAAATTGTCACTATGGTGACAGGAAGTAGAATGAGAAAAAAGAGATACATCTCAAGTTTGGCTTCTTAGGGTATGGTAGTCAGACAGACAAATAAGGACAGGACAGAAAAAAACAGAATATTATATTAAAATATAAATAGAGAAGTAAATAAAAAAAAATGTAAATATTAAACATTAGAATATAATAGATAATATAATGGTGTATAAAAAAAACTATAGATAAAAAAGGGAATAAAGATAAAGATAACAATAATAATAAGATAAATTAAAAATAATAACAATAATAATAAGATAAATTAAAAAATAATAACAATAATAATAAGATAAAGTAAAAAATATAATAATAATAATAATAATAATAAGAAAATGTAAAAATATAATAATAATAATAATAAGATAAAGTAAAAAATATAATAATAATAATAAGATAATGTAAAAAAATATAATAATAATATAAATAAAAATATAATAATAATAATAAGATAATGTAAAAATATAATAATAATAATAAGATAATGTAAAAAATAATAACAATAATAAGATAAATTAAAAAATAATAACAATAATAATAAGATAAAGTAAAAAAATATAATAATAATAATAAGATAAAGTAAAAATAATAATAATAAAATAAAATAATTTTAATAAAATGAAATAATTTTTTTTTACATACTGGATCATACTATATTAATACAGTGTATTTTAGAAATCACATATAGAATCATCCCTTACTACCAAGTTTTGGATAAATCTCTTTATTTACTTATATATATATATAAATAACTTTTAGTTTATATTTATTTGCATTGGAACAATTTTGCTACCATTGGTTTCTTGCTGTGTAGCAGTCATCAGGCAACAAAAGTGTTTTGAAAATGATGCAAATAATATAAATATGTTCAAACATATATTTTGAACGTATTTATATCAGTTGCATCATTTTCAAAACACTTTCGTTGCCTGAAGACTGCCACAGAGCAAGAAACCAATGGTAGCAAAATTGTTCCAATGATAATAAATATAAACTAAACCTTTTATTTATTTATTTATTAATTTATTTACCTCTTAACGCTCTATCACTCTTCTAATAACACTGTACGTCTTTTGGATCTTTTTTTAATATATTTTGTCTTGTCTGTTGGCGAAAATCCAAGATTAGTCAGGTATGCGGAGGTTGAGTAATGAAAACTTGGCATCTGACCTCAATAGGAAATACATTTGCTATTTGTTAACCCAACCACTTCTGACACATTGTTCTTGCAACTTATGCTATATATATATAATGTTATGTTCTTGTGAATGTTGTTTGTTTGGTCCATTGAAGCATTGGAAAAAAGAACAAAAATCAGAATTTTAATACATTCAACAGTTGCTATGTTCCTGGTTTAATCTATTCCGATATTTCGGGTGAACATTCACCCTTTTTCAAGGTATATCAGACGGTCTGTAGAAAAAAATTAAATGTTGTATATGAGAGCAAAAAAATAATTAAATGAAGTGGACGGATTTGGCATTTTTTTAGCCGTTAATTTTCTTTCGAAATTGTGTGACGTAACTCATCCGAAATACGATCATGGTAATCGTTCGAAATGTGGCATGACTTTGATCGTGAAAGTCATGCGCAACTTAAAGAAAATTAAAGAATAAAATAAATAAATAAAAAATGATATTACGTCACAACATTAGTCTTCGGCTCCTCGCAGTGTTTTAGGACGAAATACGCGTTTTCATGGAATTTCTGCATTTTTTAAAAAATATTTTTTTTTTTTTATATAACAATTTATCATGTAATAAAAATAAAATTTCATATTCTGATGATGTAATAAGAATAGAATCTCATATTCTGATGACGTAATAAAAATAGAATCACATATTTTGATGATGTAATGAAAATAGAATCACATTCTGATGACGTAATAAAAATAGAATCTCATATTCTGATGACGTAATAAAAATAGAATCTCATATTCTGATGACGTAATAAAAATAGAATCACATATTCTGATGACATAATAAAAATAGAATCTCATATTCTGATGACGTAATAAAAATATAATCTCATATTCTAATGATGTAATAAAAATGAATCTCATATTCTGATTGTATAATAAAAACGGAATTTTATTTTGATATTGTGATGGTGTAAAAAAACAAATTTAGTTTGACAACATCATATCACAGTGTATTTCTTTTTATTATTAATTTGACAGCATCTTATTATTGTTTCTTTCTTTTCATGAAAATATATTTTTGTCTTTTCAGACACTTGGGTGAATTTGGAAACATTGAATCTTTCAAGAAATAAACTCACTGCTTTACCAGTAAGTATATTCTCAATGTTAATTTAAAATATGGGGTGGGGTGTCCTTGGTATTAAACTAAACTGCATCCGGTGGGGAGTCTCCAGTTCTGTGGCGTTACCCCTTCATTGCCATAACACCCAGGGCCCCTTAGAGTGGTAGTACCTGTTGAACAAAGATCTTGTTGCATACCCTTCTACTTTACTTACTTCTATTCTTCTACTTACGTCTTTTCTATCTTACATCTTCTTCTGACATCTCTTCTAGCGTCTCTTCTAGCGTCTGGACTTCATCTTGGGGACTTTGTGTCTGGTCTTCCATTGGGGATTTCTCTTTATCAGAAGCCCTGTGTCATTGGTAGTTTTTAGATAATAACACAAGAATTCGATTTACTTAGATCATATTTTATTCTCGAAATCCCCCACCAGACTACCTGCGCAGATCGAGTCGGACGCGTGCATAACACGACTTACCACAGTTGTGGTCTTGGCCGATCTGACTAAAAATCTATTTCTAATCTAAACCGGAAGAGGGTCTCCTCCACCGATTATCACGGTATCCACCGGAAAGGATCAGGATGAGGTCAAGCCTTGTCACTCATCCTTCAAGGCCGTGGGCTGCAACTTATAACAGCCATTTTGATTTCTACACTACTGTACACGAGCAGGATGCGACACAAGGTCAATTTCTTAAGCAGAGTTCAGCAGGTTTGAATTCATAGTTTTCCTTCTCCTAGACCGGTTGCCTAACCAAGGTTAAAGAGCCCAGTCTGCCCTACTATTTACCCATAGCTGGAGGGGGAGTAGGCTTTATACCTTTCCCAAGGATATTAGCGCTAAATGAAATGCAATTACCACGTCCAGGATTTTAACTCAGGGCGACGAGTCCATTTCCCATGACCACGCGCTTCCTACACATATATATATATATATATATATATGGCAGTAAAATCAAGTGATTTTGTTTTTATGTCTATTTTTTTCTGTAACATATGTTGAAGCAAGCAAATATAAAAATGAATGACCCTTGTATTTTTTTCTGTTTTTAGTTTGAGGCTATTTTCTTTTATTTCTTTTCAAACTGCTCATCCATTTTTCTTTCTTTTTTTTTCTCCCCTTCGTATTTCAGTCATCATTGCATAAACTAGCATCACTAAAAAAACTCTATGTGAACAGCAACTGCCTTGATTTTGATGGAATTCCTGCCAGTATTGGGAAATTATACAATCTGGAAATCTTCAGCGCCACCAATAATAATCTAGAAATGATTCCAGAGGGTCTCTGTCGGTAAGTCATATATTCTCTAATCAATTTAGAACAGGTACTAGAAGTAGCTACTCAGCATCAACTGGGTAGAGGGAGGAAATCTTTGTATATTTATTTGTTTACTTAATGCTATTTCTATGTATATTTTAATTTTCAAACATAAATCCAAGCTTCATAATTTTTGTAGAAAAAGTTAGAACTGGTGATACTTTTGAACTTTGAACCATGTATGTTTGTAAATCTGTGTTATGCCTCAAATATACGTCATTCAAAGTTTACTGACCTGAAAAAAATGTAAAAGTTTTTTAATTAAAATAACTGGTGTATTATATCTTTTATTCATTAATATATCAACACTGAAAATTTCATTAAATTTGGTTAATTCCTTGATTTTTAGTATTTTTTTTCTTTCGGCAGGGTGACATACTTAGCGGAATTTATGTCCGTAAAGTAGGATTTAACCATAAATCCTTTTAGATATAATTGTTGTGATGTGTAGTTTTGTATTCCTTGTTGTAGCAATAGTAGCAATTCTCTGAGCGTATCGTAGCTCTATCTCTTAGCTTCTTGTAGCTGGTTCTCCTATGTCCTCTAAACTGTCTCTATATATCTCCTGCTGTAATATACATATGTAAATGAGATAACACGCCATTGGCTATCTCACTACACAAAATAAAAAAATATTATAAATAAATAGATGAATATTAATATTAATAATTAAAAAAAAAAATAAAACAAAATAAAAAATATTATAAATAAATAGATGAATATCAATATTAGTAAATAAAAAATATATAAAAAAATAAAAAATATTATAAATAAATAGATGAATATTAATATTAATAATTTAAAAAAAATATAAAACAAAATAAAAAATATTATAAATAAATAGATGAATATTAATATTAATAATTTAAAAAAATATAAAACAAAATAAAGAATATTATAAATAAATAGATGAATATCAATATTAATAAATAAAAAATATATAAAAAAATAAAAAATATTATAAATAAATAGATGAATATTAATATTAATAAATAAAAAAAATATAAAACAAAATAAAAAATATAAATAAATAGATGAATATTAATATTAATAAATAAATAAATATAAAATAAAAATATAAATATAAATAAATAGATGAATATTAGTAAATAAAAAAATATAAAACAAAATGTTGTGATGTGTAGTTTTGTATTCCTTGTTGTAGCAATAGTAGTAATTCTCTGAGCGTATCATAGCTCTATCTCTTAGCTAGTTCTTCTATGTCCTCTAAACTGTCTCTATATATCTCCTGCTGTAATACACATATGTAAATGAGATAACACGCCATTGGCTATCTCACTACAATAATGTCTTATGGCAAACACCCACCAATTTTTATCATATAGGTGCTAGAAGGTAGTGACTGAGGATCAACTACTAGTATTTATTAATACATGAAGTTAATGAAAATTATTTCTACAAATGTATTAATTTTAGGAATTCACAAACTTAATTCTGCATAAAATCGGAGGAAGAATCGAAACCCTGAACATTGCTAAGATCAGCTAGAATACTCAGAAGAGTCCTAGAGACCTGAGGAGACTTGTTGTCACTCAGCCTCTAGTGAAAGACCACAAGCTAACACTGATGTGAAAACCCACAAGCTATGAAATAATAATAATAATAATAAGAAGAGAACCTCACATCTGTGGGGGATTAAAATAAAATTAAGATATAAAAATTATATAAATAAATAAATAAAATAAACTCCCATGATCCTTCACTGGAAGAAACCTCCGCAAATGTGCGAGAAAAAGGACCAACTTCTAAGCCCCAAAGATAATGAGACAACACGCCATTGGCTATCTCACTACAATAATGAAATCTTTTTTTTATTTTTTTGTCTTACAGTTGCGGAAAATTAAAAAAACTTTTATTGAATCAAAATCGTCTAATCACCTTGCCAGAAATTCTGCATTTACTGCCGGAACTTGAGGTAAGTTTGTTGATAAATCTATTTTTATTGTTTTAATGTTATTTTTTATTCATGATCATCATCAAGGTGTGTGGCCATTACTCCCAGGTCCACTCTGATTTGGTATGACCTGTTAGGGTCCTATTTGGGAGCTAAATAGAAAAAAATGAGTTTAAAATAAATGTGTTCAAAAAAGGTAAGTTTTTTGATAATTCTATTTTTATTGTTTTAACTCTATTCATATATATATATATATATATATATATATATATATATAAAGAAAGTAAAGAAGTCTTTTCTTTTTTTCCAAAAGGTTTGGGGAATGTGAAGCACCCCTTCATCACCATTGCTCCCTGGAGTGGATAGTACCTGTTAGGGTCACATCTATGGGTTAAATAGAAAAAAAATGTGTTGATAAACAAAATTGTATTATGCATTTAGAATGAATTTATTTCACAACTTTGTCGGCATTAAATGACCCACCGAAGTTGATATGCCATGAAACAAACCAAACCAATCCTCCGGACATACATCCACAAACTGTCCCTTATATATGTGTAGATTTAGGTCTCCAAATGTTTGACTTACCTCGTTACAAGCTTAGTATTCCGTACAAAAGAAAAAAGTGTTTTTGGCTACGTATCCCATTTAAATATGGAGTTCCGCGCGTCTGATTGGCTGGTTCTAACAACCAATCGGAAGCGCGGTGCTTTGTATTTGATTGGGATGAGGTCAACAACCGTCCAGTATAAAAAAAAAAGATTTTCCCCATCATGTCTTTTTAGCGGTTAAGAAAAGGTGGTTGCACCAGAGTTAGATCGCCTCTGGTGGGGTCTGCAATGCGAGGGATGTATGATGTTGTAAGACCCGAAACATCCCAATGAACTTTGCATAAAAACATCACTGAAGACAACCACCGGCGCCCAAAAAGAAATGAGCGTATGTTTAAAGTAGATTTAGGTCTCCACATGTTTGCTCTCAATGCTGGATCCCAGTTACATGGTTTCCAGGCCTTTTCCAAGGATTGCCTTGGGCAAGTGTAATTCACTTACGACCCATCAAACTTTTACTTGTCTTTTTATGTGACTTATTTTTTTTTTTCTTTTGTTCTTAGACGTTGGATGTGCGTGACAATCCTGACTTGATTATGCCCCCAAAACCTGAAGAGTTACGAACAAGAAAAGAATTCTACAACATTGACTTTTCTCTTGCCAACCAACTTCGCTTGGCAGGGGCAGCTGCTCCTGCCCAGACTGAACAAACATCACGTGAGTATCAGACTATTTAAAAGAAATCTTTTTCAAATAATACAATTATTAGTGACATATTAGTTACTAGAAGTGGCTACCCAGTATTAACTGAGTGGGGGGCCAAAAAAGAACAAACACCAGTGTATTGATCGTTTTACTTTTGAGATTTACAAATGTTAGACATTTTTAAGTAGAATTTCAATGCTATTTCTATGTATATTTTAATTTTTAAATATCTTTGAATATAAATCAAATCTTCATAATTTACAAATGCTGGACATTTTTAAGTAGAGTTTCAATGCTATTTCTGTGTATATTTCAATTTTTAAATATCTTCAAATCTTCATTATTTTTGCTCAGAAAGCAATTCTGGTGAATGTATAGTTTCAGCCGGACATACACACATACATACACACTCACTGTCCTTTATATGTGTACTAGAAGAGGTTACCCAGCATCAACTGGGTAGAGGGGGAGCTAAATAAACACTGAGTATCAGACTATTTAAAAGAAATTTTTTTCAAATAATACAATTATTAGTGACATATTAGTTACTAGAAACGGCTACCCAGTATTAACTGAGTGGGGGGAAAAAACAAAAAACAAACCCTGGTGTATTGATTTGTTTACTTTTGAGATTTACAAATGCTGGACATTTTAAAGTAAAATTTCAATGCTATTTCTATGTATATTTTAATTTTTAAATATCTTTGAATATAAATCAAATCTTCATAATTTACAAATGCTGGACATTTTAAAGTAGAATTTCAATGCTATTTCTATGTATATTTTAATTTTTAAATATCTTTGAATATAAATCAAATCTTCATAATTTACAAATGCTGGACATTTTTAAGTAGAATTTCAATGCTATTTCTATGTATATTTTAATTTTTAAATATCTTCAAATCTTCATTATTTTTGCTCAGAAAGCAATTCTGGTGAATGTATAGTTTCAGCCGGACATACACACACATACATACACATTCACTGTCCTTTATATATGTACTAGAAGAGGTTACCCAGCATCAACTGGGTAGAGGGGAGCTAAATAAACACTGAGTATCAGACTATTTAAAAGAATTTTAATTTTTTTTTATTTTAATTTTTAAATATCTTCAAATCTTCATTATTTTTGCTCAGAAAGCAATTCTGGTGAATGTATAGTTTCAGCCGGACATACACACATACATATACACCCACTGTCCTTTATATATGTACTAGAAGAGGTTACCCAGCATCAACTGGGTAGAGGGGGAGCTAAATAAACACTGGTGTATTGATTTGTTTACTTTTGAGATTTACAAATGTTAGACATTTTTAAATAAAATTTAAATGCTATTTCTATGTATGTTTTGAATATAAATCAAATCTTCATAATTTTTGCACAAAAAGCAAGAATTTAACACGCAATGAATTTTACTAAGCAATGAATTTTACCGGCAGTAAATTTATCACGCAATGAATTTTACCAGCAGTAAATTTATCACCAAATTAATTTTACCGGCAGTAAATTTACCACGCAATGAATTTTACCGGCAGTAAATTTATCACCAAATTAATTTTACGGCAGTAAATTACCACGCAATCGGCAGTAAAGTGAATTTTTACCGGCAGTAAATTTACCACGCAATGAATTTTACCGGCAGTAAATTTACCACGCAATGAATTTACCGGCAGTAAATTTATCACCACAATGAATTTTACCGGCAGTAAATTTTCCACGCAATGAATTTTACCGGCAGTAAATTTACCACGCAATGAATTTTTACCGGCAGTAAATTTACCACGCAATGAATTTTACCGGCAGTAAATTTATCACGCAATGAATTTTACCGGCAGTAAATTTACCACGCAATGAATTTTACCGGCAGTAAATTTACCACGCAATGAATTTTACCGGCAGTAAATTTACCACGCAATGAATTTTACCGGCAGTAAATTTCCACGCAATGATTTTACCGCAGTAAATTTACCACGCAATGAATTTTACCGCAGTAAATTTTACCACGCAATGAATTTTACCGGCAGTAAATTCACGCAATGAATTTTACCGCAGTAAATTTACCACGCAATGAATTTTACCGGCAGTAAATTTACCACGCAATGAATTTTTACCGGCAGTAAATTTATCACGCAATGAATTTTACCGGCAGTAAATTTACCACGCAATGAATTTTACCGGCAGTAAATTTACCACGCAATGAATTTTACCGGCAGTAAATTTACCACGCAATGAATTTTACCGGCAGTAAATTTATCACGCAATGAATTTTACCGGCAGTAAATTTATCACGCAATGAATTTTACCGGCAGTAAAATTTTCCACGCAATGAATTTTACCAGCAGTAAATTTATTACACAATGAATTTACCGGCAGTAAATTTATCACCAAATTAATTTTACCGGCAGTAAATTTACCACGCAATGAATTTTACCGGCAGTAAATTTACCACGCAATGAATTTTACCGGCAGTAAATTTACCACAAGATGAATTTATTACAATGAATTAACTGGACACATTTATATATTTTTTAATTTGATCATGAAACAAGCCCTAGCACCTATATGATTGTCCCAACCCTATTGAATTTGATCATGATCTATAAAGAAAAAATTTTTTAAAAAATGTTTACTTATCAAGATTTTCTTTCTTTCTTTGCAGCCCCAAAAGATGCCATTGCACGAAAACTTAGATTACGAAGACGACGCGATGGTGGACATGAAAGTGAAAAGGTTTTAAAGGTAAGTGTATCGGTTCCTTGAAACTTGTTCTTGTAGAAATTAAAACACAAGACTCAACTGATGTTTGAATGAATGTTGCATAATCTATGCAGTTGCATAAGATTATTGTCAATCCCCTGTATTTCTGAAGGGATGGCCCCTTTCATGTCACGAGCGGTACTTTCCATGGAATATTACAGAAAGCCCTGCAAAATACGTGAAGTCACGTGGGACCTGGTTGGGTCACAGTTCCAGCTTGGACATCAGGCAGAGAAGGCATATCTGCCTTAGCTGGGGCTCACTTGCACACACGTGCTGTGTTTAGTTAGAGGAAGATGTTTAGTTAAGTAAATAAAAGTTTAAATAAATAATATGGTTTCATGGTTGATGAATGTCTTGGCAACAAGACTGACCTAGAAGAAGAAATGAATCAAGGATGACCAACCAGCAAGAACAGAGAAATAGAAGTCATAGAGAAAGAATAGAAACGACTAGAGATCACCAATGGCCAAAGAAGTAAGTTATGAATCTCTCTATCTACCTGTGTCTATCTCTCCCCCTCTCACCAGTAAAAGAACACCTGTGTATGTACCCAACATGGGTATATGTGTATGAGTATGTAACCCGAACATCGGATTTTATTGAACATCTGTATCACAGTGAAAAACTACTAGGGAATACTAAGACAAAATTCTTCCGCCCTGTTGGCTGGGGCATTAGAATACACTGACTGCCTCTGCAGAGGGGTAAGACTCCCCCAATGGGGCCACCTGTTGACCGTGTGTGGCGACCTGGGATGCTTGTAGACGGAATTCCTGGTGGATGAACAGTCCATAACATGCATCACTTCACTTAGGCCATTACTTAGGCTAGACAGCGGTCAGAGAGGCCCCCTCCGATCAATCGGCTGGTCACATCAAACCCTAGCACCTATATGACTGCCCATATAGAAATACATTCAAACAGGAATACATATACAAATTATGAGGTACTAGATAGGTATATAAAGAACACAAGGTTATTTCCTATAAGTCTAACATAAACAAAGGGGAACCACTCTCGACTGATAAATTATTTATTTATTTATTTATTGATCTACTATGAAAAAAGAAGTTAGGGTTTAGGGTTAGTTTAATGGGAAAATAAATAAATAATTCATCAGTCAAGAGTGGTTCTCCTTTGTTTAAGTTGGACTTATAGGAAATAATTGACTTTTGACATCAGATACAAAATTTGTTTGGGTCAAAAAAAACGAAGTAAGAAACTTGACTTATATTATTATTTAATTTTTATTTATATACACACACATACTTATTTTTCTAGAGTGTGTGCATGTATAATATATATATATATATATATATATATATATATATATTTACGCCTTTTTTTTATCACGGTGCATGAAGTTTAAAGGGTATTGTAATTTAAGAAAAGAAAGTTGTGAATTTGAAGTATTAAGAGATATGCGGTTTTAAAAGATCCTTCACTTACTGCTATTCATAGAACATATTTTTGACAAAAAATTAAATTGGTTATTTCCTATAAGTCTAACATAAACAAAGGGGAACCACTCATGACTGATAAATTATTTATTTATTTTCCCATTAAACTAACCCTAAACCCATCTTCTTTTTTCCTAGTAGATCAATAAGTAAATAAATAATTTATCTTAACAAAGGGGAACCACTCTTTACTGATAAATTATTCATTTATTTATTGATCTACTAGGAAAAAAAGATGATTTTAGGGTTAGTTTAATGGGAAAATAAATAAATGATTTATCAATCAAGAGTGGTTCCCCTTTGTTTATGTTAGACATATAGGAAATAACCATTAAATCTCTATTCGTTTCTTGTACAATTTGATGTGGTTTCCATGGCGGACTGTGACATCGTAGTAAGAGAGTTAAAATTTCAGTCACACTATAACATTAACTTTTTGACTAATACCCTTCAGAAAGGTATAAATCCTTCATCCCCCGGCTATAGGTTAAATAGTACCACTACTGTTCTTCTACAAGGATGACTTTGGCATTAAATAACCCACAAACGTTGATATTGGTAGAATCCGTGAAGCCATTGTGGGGGTTATGTTATTGAAGAAAAAAAGAATACTGGTGTTGATCCAAATCTGTTGTAAGCCTCCAATCGAGAGATAAGTCAGCTGACTTTCTTGTAGAAGATTTCTATAGTGAGTGATCTTCAGAACAATGCAACAATCTTTAATGCTTTTTGTCCTGTTATCCTATTGGCCAATTTCTACCAGAAGTTGATGTAATGTAATCCCTATGTTCTATAACTATTACGCGTATATAAACAAGAGTTCTTCGTGTAACATAGAGAAAGAGAGAGAGAGAGAGAGAGGGGCTATCAGAGAGAGAGGGGCAGATATTGTGTGACTGACTTGCATTTCTTCTCTCTCTTCTTCCTTTTGGCCATCTGTGATTGTCCAGTCTGTTTCCTTTACTTCTTTTCTAAGGGCTTCTTCTTTTAAAGTCAGGTAATTAACTAACAAGACTTTGTTTGTCTTTGATCAAAGCTTTATTTTACTGCCCATTTTCACAGCGTGGTCTGAATTCAGCCCCACAGGCGTGCGTCTGCCCTGTATGCCATTTTGGTTTAAACTGGCTACCTAACTAGTTAGCACATGACTCTCGAGATTCCTGCCTTTGGGGTCAAAGTTCTTTTATACCTATTCATTTTTATGTATGATTTTTTACCTAGACTCATATTGTTTTTTTGTTTTTTTTTTATCGGCCGAAATGTTGTACAGATAACAATGAAGATGAGGACAATAGTCCGAATAACGCAGATAATACTAATCATCAAGCCTCACAGGCATGCGTCTGCCCTGCATACCATTTTGGTTTAAACTGACTACCTAACTAGTTATCACATGACTCGCAAGATTCCTGCCTTTGGGGTCAAAGTTCCCAAACAGTCTGTATTTTTTTCCACTTAGGCTCTTTGCTTTCTCGCTACAGGGCTTCTCAAAAGCCCTACCCCACCATACAATTATACAATGCCTACAGTGGGGTTTAAAAATTTTTTTTTTTTTTTTTTTTTTTTTTTTTCAGAAATAAAATTGATGAATTTTTATTATTTTCTTCAGGGTATGCGAGAAGTTGCTGAGAGTAAAGCTGTCTCTGATTTTACAGATGATGGAGATGAAAGAGGATTACTCAAGTAAGTTTTTATTTTTGGAAACAGTTAACAATGCTGTAGAGTTTGGTAATAAATATTACCTAATAATATCTGTTTTGATTGTATAATGTTCTACTATAAATACAAATCCTGGTATCTTTTTTTTTTTTTTTTTTTTTTTTTTAGAAGAAGAAGAAAATTAACTTTTATAAAACAATTGATTGGGGTGTACTTATTTATGGGTGATACTGTAATATACTTAATAATATTTGTTTTGATTGTATCATGTCCCACTTGCTTACTGGTTTTAATAAAATGGGTTTACTAAATAATTACTTGTAGGCTACAGTCCCAGGCGTCAAAAGAGGCTTAGTTTTCGAAATCCGTAGCCGATACAGCTATCAAAATAATTTTAATGTAATTATCATTAAAAAATCAAAAAAGATTTTATTCAATTTTTGCAAATAGACCTATTCATTAAAATTATGCACAAATTTCCATTTAAACGGATTAATTCGTAGTAAAAATACGTATAAAAACTATGTAGCTCCGAAATGAGAATTAGCCAATGAGAATTAGCCAATGAGAATTGTGTATTCGATATATAAACAAAGTAAAAAATAGCGATTTCTAGCGAAGAGAAGCAACAGTACTTAACGAAAAGAAAAAAAAGTTTTATGTGCATTTTACCTTCAAAAAAGTATAAAATTGCATAATTTTCTAAGAAAACGTGGACTCGCTTTTTAGAATATGTCCATAAATGGAAGAATTTGGACGGTACATAAGCATTAATTGCGAAAAATTATCTCCAAAATAATAATAAATAATTACTTGGTGTTATTGATCTCTAATATTATTGTTTTATTCTCTAACGTATTAAAATCAATTGTATGAATGATTTTTAGGTAATTTATGAGGAAGTGCGTCCCGGTCTCCTGCCTCAAAAATTGCTACCCGGTGACTATCAAAATAACAACCCCAGCTCGTCGTAATTCTTGTTTATTTATCGTAATTTGTTGTAATTCTTGTTTAGATATGAAAATGGATATATAGTTTGGAATAGACTGAGATAGATAGATAGATAGATAAAACAATAATATAGATAGATACTAACAAATGGAGATAGATACTTTCGACAAGTAAATGTATTGGGGGGGGGGGTCGCATCTTTTTTTGTCGTAATTCTTGTTTATTTAAACTAAAAACAAGACATTAAACAAACCTGAATAAAAAAATCTTAGTATTTAAAATAATATAGATAAATATGAACAAATTGAGATAGATATGAAGATGGATAGTTTGGAATAGACTGAGCTTGGTCGTTATTTTAATAGTCACTGGGTAGAAATTTTTGAGGCAGGAGTCCGGGACGCACTTCCTCATAACTTACCGATTTTTATATTGAAACCAATTAAAATATAATTAAAATAAGTATAATCTTTTTATATGCGTTCTTATTTAATTTCATTAGTCTTTTTAATTTAATATATTTCATAAATACTTAAAACCAGAGGGCAAATATTCTTGATGTCTTTCTTGGTGAATATACAGTTAGAAAAAAAAAAAAAAAAAACAGAAGGTGGCTACATCTCAAAACTCAAATTAGTAGACCAGATATTTTTGTTTTTTTTCGTTTTTGAAGGAATCTGGGTAATCTTCAACTTTTTACTCGTAAATTCCTACCATAAAATTAGTTGAACTCAAGGGAGGTTACTCTGAATGCCTATTTTTTTTCTTTTTATTATTAAATAAATATATATTTTTTTAATAATAAATTAGGCACATTGTGCCAGAATACTCAGAACAGTCCTGGACACCTGAGGAGACTTATTGCCTTTTTTCTTTTTTATTATTAAATAAATCATAGTATTTTTTTTTACTTATTTATTTGTTTGTTTATTTATTTATTTATTTTTCTTCATTAAATAAATCAGTGTTTTATTTTACTTATTTATTTGTTTTATAAATTGCCTTTTTTCTTTTTTTTTATTAAATAAATCATAGTGTTTTATTTCATTTACCTATTTACGAGTAAAAAGTTGAAGATTACCTCCCTTGAGTTCAACTAACCTCCCTTGAGTTCAGCTAATTTTATGGTAGGAATTTACGAGTAAAAAGTTGAAGATTACCGGAATCTGTGTTTCTAACCCCTTGTGAACGTGGATTGTCAACTGTATTCTTAATGTTTTTTATTTGTCTTTTACAGACCAAAGCGTCTCGAAGATACCCTAGAGAAGCATCAACTTGATTATAGTCAGATATTCGATGAAGATGTTGGACAGATACCTGGTTTGTTAAAAAGAAATTTCTTTTATTGTGTTTTTACGATTTACAAAATAAGTGGTAACACGGCCTACTAATATTGTTACACACTGGACCCGTCAAAGAACACAAACACTTGTATTTAGGAAAATGTAAGATGAGATGTTTATTCCCTCGGTTGTGTACAGCTGAGAGTTGTTGGCAGGGTTACGCAAACGTGGAGCCTTCGGGAGTTCTTTTCAAGTGATCTTGAATTTGATCGTTGTCTGTCTAATCGATCTCTATGGGCTTCTTTTATTGTAGTCTGACCCCCGGTGTCACGCCTCTTTGTTCGTGACACCTACGCAGTTTTTCTGTATACACGCCTCTTCGCCCACGCAGGTTGTTTTCATTGGCTATGAGCTACGCCTACAGATTTCTGCACCTAAATCATGTCAAATATTCACCTGCATTTCAAGGTGCAAAAGGTCAGGTCAGGGCCACATCCTGTTTTCGTTTCCAGGCTGTACCTGACCCCCATGTACTTCCTATTCAGCCTGGTCCTTGGGTGCACTAATCAGACAATATATTACAATATATTGACTATAAAATGAATAGGCCTGTTAGAATTCTGCCTGCTTAGGTGACATATGGGGCCATATACATTAGTAGGCCGTGCCTGGTCATGGTCGGCAATGATAGTAATGATACTACAGAGAAACAGTATTTCTCGAGTAGGACCCATCAAGTCAAATATTTGTGCTTGAAGATTTTTCGAAACGGTCATAAATTGATTATAAAACGAATAGGCCTGTTAGAATTCTGCCTGCTTAGGTGACATATGGGGCCGTATATATTAGTAGGCCTTGGTGGTAAAAAGTAAAGTAGTTGAGGTGGCCTAAAGTTTATATCAGCCAGACAGTGAGGGGGTCTATCCCCTTTTCACTAGCACTAGATCAAGGAAATTGTTTTTGTGTCCGAGGTGGAGGGCCACACATACTGTCAGCTCCTGATGCTCACATGCTAAGTTGGCAAGGTTCAGTATTGAGCCACGAACCTTGGCGGATGCTCTACTAAATGAGCTAAACCGATCCTATAAAATAAGTACCAGATCTTACTCTTAATTTTAAGAAGTTTTAGTGTTTCGGCTGGTCTGTTTTCCAACCCTCTTAAAGTGATAAATATGTTATTGGCATCCTTCCGTCTACTAAAGACGCTGGCGTAGTGTCCACTTTTTAAAATTAATTTTTTTTTTATCTGCAACTGTGTGAGTGGCTAAACAGACTAATTTTTAGTATTATCTGCATTATTCGGACTATTGTCCTCATCTTCATTGTTGTCTGTACAACGTTTCGGTCGATATGCCCTCCGGCCTTCTTCAGGTATTTCTTGTTGGACTTGGGAACCTTCTGTAGTAATCCTTCAATCGCGAGATAAGTCAGCTATCTGACTAATAACTTCATGTTCCATCTTTCCTTCACTAAAATCTTGCTACCCCTATCCCATAAGGATTGTTACATTCAGTGTATGAAATTTATATGCATATGTATCAACTATTATGGGACAGATGTAGAAGGTTTTATTTATTTATGCTTCAATAACTTTCATATCCCATCATTCTACTCTAATATCATGTATTATTTCTGTCCCATAATGATTGTTACATTTAGTATATAAAATATATATGCAAATGTAACATCTATTTTGGGACAGACATAGTATCCTTTTATTCCTTCTGTCCCATAATAGTTGGTACATTTAGTGTATGAAATATATATGCAAATATAACAAATATTATGGGACAGATTTAGAAGTTTTTATTTATTTCTGCTTCATTGTTGTAAAAAATTTTTTAAATACTTAGAAAACTTTTAACCATTTTGTGTCATTTTTTTTTTTTGATGTAATCATCTACAAATATTTTTTATAATCCTAAAGCAGATATCTATGTTTGTCTGCAATATTTTGTCCTAGAAATCATTCTTGGGATATGGTGATTCTTTTTTAATAATAAATAGTGAAATAGATCACTAATTAGGATTGAGCCTATTCTAGTAGTGACCACAACAAGCAGAGTTCAACAGGTTTGAATTCAGAGTTTTCCTTCTCCAAGATTGGTTACCCAACCAAGGTTAAAGAGGTCAGTCTGCCCTACTATTTACCCATAGCTGGAGGGAGAGTAGTTTGATTTATACCTTTCCCAAGGGTATTAGCGCTGAAGAAAACTTCTCCAGTGAGTGATCTTCCTTGCATTTCTTCTCTATGTTCTTCCTTTTGGCCATCTGTGATCGTCCAGTCTGCCCTACTATTTACCCATAGCTGGAGGAGAGTAGTTTGATTTATACCTTTCCCAAGGGTATTAGCGCTGAAGAAAACTTCTCCAGTGAGTGATCTTCCTTGCATTTCTTCTCTATGTTCTTCCTTTTGGCCATCTGTGATCGTCCAGTCTGCCCTACTATTTACCCATAGCTGGAGGGAGAGTAGTTTGATTTATACCTTTCCCAAGGGTATTAGCGCTGAAGAAAACTTCTCCAGTGAGTGATCTTCCTTGCATTTCTTCTCTAAGTTCTTCCTTTTGGCCATCTGTGATCGTCCAGTCTGTTTCCTTTACTTCTTTTCTAAGGGCTTCTTATTAAGGACAAGTTCTTTTAAACTTTTCAGTCATCTTGGTGGATATTTGAAGTAAGAGTGGATAGAAAGTGGGGACAAACAGAATAGTATGGCATCTCCTTACATGAAAGATTCATCTTAAAACTGACAAGGAATAACAAAGTAGATGATGTTTCCCCTGTTTATAACTGATATAATCTCTCCTAGCTGCTGGCAGGTTCATCTCTTCTCTCATTTACTATGACCTGACACACAAATCTCCACATTATTTGAAGTGAGCACATACGTGCACTCACTCCAAATAAATTTTAAAATTTATTTGGAAATGAGATACAGCGCATGTGCACACAACTCGGCATGTAGCCAGAAGTTTGGTTTTGGAGGAGAGGTGATAAAACTGGTCATATCACTACACGGATCTATCTAGCTAGGCTCACTCACCGACCGATTCATTCAAAAATAAAAATAAAATTCTTGCATTCTCTCCTTGCGCAGCTCCCTTTCACCAAAATACCACAAATCTCCACTATGCGACTTGAGTATGTTGTTTCTGAACTAACGACGACTACTACTACTAAACGACTATTCCTACAACTATTCCTACAACTTTTCAGTCATCTTGGTGGATATTTGAAGTAAGAGTGGATAGAAAGTGGGGACAAACAGAATAGTATGGCATCTCCTTACATGAAAGATTCATCTTAAAACTGACAAGGAATAACAAAGTAGATGATGTTTCCCCTGTTTATAACTGATATTATCTCTCCTAGCCGCTGGCAGGTTCATCTCTTCTCTCATTTACTATGACCTGACACACAAATCTCCACATTATTTGAAGTGAGCACATACGTGCACTCACTCCAAATAAACTTTAAAATTTATTTGGAAATGAGATACAGCGCATGTGCACACAACTCGGCATGTAGCCGGAAGTTTGGTTTTGGAGGAGAGGTGATAAAACTGGTCATATCACTACACGGATCTATCTAGCTAGGCTCACTCACCGACCGATTCATTCAAAAATAAAAATAAAATTCTTGCATTCTCTCCTTGCGCAGCTCCCTTTCACCAAAATACCACAAATCTCCACTATGCGACTTGAGTATGTTGTTTCTGAACTAACGACGACTACTACTACTAAACGACTATTCCTACAACTCAGACTTGGCTCTAATGCAACAAAATGAAATGTCTTTTGGCCATTCATCCGGCTACATTCTAGCCCTGTCATCTGGGGGCTTTAGAATACACCGACTGTACCCCTCGCCACTTATTGGCTGTGAATGGCAACCCATGATGCTTAAGGATGAAATCCTGGTGGCTGAGAAATTCATGACATGCAACACTCCACTTTGGTACTTACTTAGGCTAGACAGGCAGTGGGAGAGGCCCTGCTCTGATCAATCAGCTGGTCATGTCAAGTGAGAGTCTTAATGTCCTGGGTATGACGTTAAATTCTGTGATGGTTAATTTCGAATTCTGGAGCTCTGGGGAATGTGGAGTACCCCTTCATTACCATTACTCACAGGTTCACTCTGACCTGGAGGGGGAGTACCTGTTAGGGTCCCATCTATGGGTTAAATAGAAAAAGATTTAAAAATGTGTTTTTAAAAAATTGAATTTGAAAAAATTGAGTTTGAAAAAATTGTTAAATACCCATCAAGAATGAATAAAACGAAATGTCTTCGGCATAAAATAACCCAACAAGGGTTGATATGCCAACCAAGAATGAATAAAATAAAATGTCTTTGGCATAAAATAACCCAACAAGGGTTGATATGCCATAAAATCCAACCAACCACCAAGAATGAATAAAACAAAATGTCTTTGGCATAAAATAACCCAACAAGGGTTGATATGCCATAAAATCCAACCAACCACCAAGAATGAATAAAACAAAATGTCTTTGGCATAAAATAACCCAACAAGGGTTGATATGCCATAAAATCCAACCAACCACCAAGAATGAATAAAACAAAATGTCTTTGGCATAAAAAACCCAACAAGGGTTGATATGCCATAAAATCCAACCAACCACCAAGAATGAATAAAACAAAATGTCTTTGGCATAAAATAACCCAACAAGGGTTGATATGCCATAAAATCCAACCAACCACCAAGAATGAATAAAACAAAATGTCTTTGGCATAAAATAACCCAACAAGGGTTGATATGCCATAAAATCCAACCAACCACCAAGAATGAATAAAACAAAATGTCTTTGGCATAAAATAACCCAACAAGGGTTGAGATGCTGTAAAATCCAACCAACCAACTTGTCACTTTTTGTTTTTTTTTATTTGGTCAGAGATTTAATTTTTTTCTTTTCTTTCAGGCTTGTCTTGTTGGGAAATTGAGAACTTCTTGCCAAATCAAGTTGATGACTGTAAGTAAATTTTAATTTATTCATTCTAATTATTTTATTATTACTGTTTATTATTCTTGTTGCAATATGACCCTTGTGAGCTAGAACTGCTAATGGAAGGAGGAGGAATAAATAACAAAGGCTTAAAAAATAGTGATGACCCAAAAGAGGAGAGCGGTGATTTTGACCGTAGCGTGACCCCGAACGAAGTATTGAGGAGCAAGCGGAAGTCACGTGGTGACGTGGGGGAAGGAAGAAAGGGTTCGTTCTCTTTTTGCCGGCGTCCGTCATGGGACACAGACCTGATGAGAGCCCAGTAATCTAGGAGTGTTCTCTCTCTCTCGTTCTCTCTGCCTCCGCTCCTCCCTGATAGAAGCCACTAGACGAGCACGTTAATAAAGGCTGGGAGTTGTGATGACATGTTTCTCGGGTTATGATTTTTTATCGGAGTTTTAGTACCAAGAAAGAAAAAAGGACTACGGTGCATGTATCGTTTTAGTACCGTGAGTATTACAACGTAACATTCTGCCCAGTTGGTGGGGCTATAAATTATGCCAACTGCCCCATTGGGGAGGAGTAAAACCCCTCAATGGGGCTACCTGTTCGGTGTAGATGGTTAAGTGTAGTTCATCACTGTTTCCTACCGCCCTGTCGTCAGAGGCGTTAGAATGTGCCGACTGCACCTCTGCATAGGGGTAAGACTCCCCTAAATGGGGCCATCTGTTGGCCGTGGGTAGCGACCCGTGATGCTTAAGGATAGAACCCAGGTGGTTGAGCAGTCCATGGCTTGCAAAACTCCATTTTGGTCCTTATTTGGGCTAGACGGGCGGTCGGAGAGGCCCCCTCCGATCAATTGGCTGGTCACGTCAAGCCCTAGCACCTATATGATTGTCACAACCCTATTGTCCTTATGGCAAGCACAAACCCTTTTTATCATATGGGTGCTAAAAGGTGGTGGCTGAAGGTCTACATGTCCTGGGAATGACGTTAAACTCTATCTGATGGTGAGGTTCCAGTTCTGGAGGTTTGGTGAATGTGGAGCACCCCTTCATCACCATTGCTCCCTGGTCCACTCTGACCTGGAGTGGTAGTACCTGTTAGGGTCCCATCTATGGGTTAAATAGAAAAACATGTGTTGATAAAAAAAATTGATTATCCATTAAGAATGAATGAATTTATTTCAAAACTTTGTCAGCGTTAAATGACCCACTAAGGTTGATATGCCATAAAACAAAACAAACAAATAAACTGTTTCCTATGGGGCAATTCCATGTCAAATCATCCAGAAAAAAGTAAAATTATCTCCCACCCCCTTCAATTTTTCTGAAATTTTGTACAGGTGTGGAATATATTAGAATTAAACATTCCGCAAAATTTGAGCTTCCAATTCCCAAAACTGGTGGAGTTATGTTGAATTTAGTGGGGTTCATGAAAAATGGCAACTTTTTGTAATTTATTTTTGTCTGGAAAATGAGTTCTAGAGCTTCCTTACACCTAAAATTTGGTTTATAAGAGCATTTTTGCCTGAGGAATCCAAAAGTGCTATCACAAAAGTCTGATTGTCCACCAGTTTTAAGTTATTGATGATTTCTGATTTTTTCACAGCAAGATCAATATCCCGATGTAGCACTGCATCTATGACAAAAATTTTTTCTATTATTTCACATATATTGAACATTATTGGAGGCGTGTGGTCTAATGGTTAGAGTCGTAGGAGAATGGACTCGTCGACTCTAGTTCAATTCCTTGACGAACCTGTTTGAACTTCACATAGCGCTAATACCTTTGGGAAAGATATGAATCCAATTCTCCCTCCAGCTATGGGTAAATAGCAGGGCAGACTGGGCTCTTTAACTATGGCTAGGTAACCAGTCTAGGAGAAGGAAAACTCTGAATTCAAACCTGTCAAACTCCGCTTAATAAATTGACTTTGTCACATCCTGCTTGTGCGGAGGGGTTGGTAAATATATATATTGAACATTATTTGTACCAAAAAGAAAGTTTGGTGTTTGCTCAGAACCTAAGCTACAACATTTTGTTAAAATTTGTTCGAATTTCTCGCTTCAATTTTTCTGAAATTTTGTCCATGTGTGGACTATTGTAAAGTTAGACAATCCCTAAAATTTGAGCTTCCAATTCTACAAATTGTATTTTTTTCCCCTTATTCCTTTTTTATTTTCCCCTGTTTATTATTTTTTAAATTTCTTTTCACAGGTCTAATCGGAAAATTCTATGAAGCCGACTGTTACATTGTTTTGCACACCGACATTGATGAGAACGGCAGTTTATGTTGGCAAATTTATTACTGGATCGGCTCAAAGGCCCCCGTAAGTATATTTTTGGAGAGGGATATAATTTTGGGTAATCCTTAACTTGTTCCTCGTAAATTCCTACCATAAAATAAACTGAACCTTCATTTTATGTCCGTGTTTTTGCAATAAATGTTTTTATTTTTCTTGCACCCATTATTTTACAATACTGAATATATTTTCATTATTTAAAAACATTTATTGCAAAATGTTATGACGATTTTGGGTAATATGACGTTAGCAGTGACGTAGTTTTTGTTACAGACAAATACTGGAAGCAAATCTCCATTATTGATAGAGATTTGGTTTATTTGGGAAGGGGCATAATTTTAGGTAATCTGAACATCAGCTACATAAATGAGAGTAACCTCCTCTTGTTTGTTTCACTTTGAGGAAACTGTCTGTTTTGGTTGGCCATTTTCATTTCACTGTAAATCTACACTGAAAATATGAATTTGTTTGAATCAATACAACTGCATGTTTTAACACGAAAATATCATAAAATGTGTTCTTAATTGTGCTTGCGCATTATTTGGAATGAACTTAATTGTTATTAAGTACACATTTTATGATATTTTCGTGTTAAAACATGCAGTTGTATTGATTACGGTGAAATGAAAATAGCTGACCAAAACAGATGGCTTCCTCAAAATGAAAGAGACAAGGGGAGGTTACTTTCATTTATGTAGCTAATGTTCAGATTACCTAATTTTTACCTTCACACTTTATTGCTTATTTCTTGTTGGTTACTTGCCCTATTGTCTAGGGCTGTAGAATATGCCAACTGTTGGTCATGGGTGGCCATCCTATAATGCCTGAGGACAGGATTGTGGTGGCTGAGCAGTCTGTGACCTGAATACTAAGTGGTTCCATGACATGCAACACTCCACTTCGGCCCTTACATGGGCTAAATGAGTGTTTGCAAATGCCTTATCCAATCGATTGACTAATCATTGCAACTCTATGATTGTATTTTTTTCTCTGAATTTTTTTAGATAAGGCTTGATAATTTGGATTATTGTCCTTATCACTATTGTTATCTACACAACGTTTCGGACAATGTGCCTTCCGGCCTTCTTCAGATGTTTTATGTTGAACTTGGGAAACTTCTCAAATTTGATCATGGTCGGCAGAATGAAAACAGTCTACCCCTCTACTCAGGAACTTTCTTGTTGAACTTGTGAGCCTTCATATCATAATCGGAAGCTTTCACGGAACTTTCAACCAAACACTATCCAATCCACTGGAGTAGACTATTCTCATTCCGTTAACAATGACTGGTTACTAGGGTTAAGCTATGTTAAGTATTCTATATTATTATCAATCTTAGCCAGGATAAAAAAATTTTTATTTATTTAAAAAAATTGTTTAAAAAAAAAAGATTTTGAATGCCCATCAAGAATGAATAAGACAGAACATCTTCAGCATAAAATAAGCCAATAAGGGTTGCCATAAAATCCAACCAACCAATCTTTTAAAAAAAATTCTGAATTTCAAAATAGTAAGAGGAATTACAGGTTTAAAGGGGGGCAGCCTCTTAAATCTCCCAGTTGTAGGCAAATTGTTCGGACGAAAGAAGACAAACTTACAATGGAAATTTAATACATGTATTGACAAATAATACAAGAACTTGTTGCAAATTTTATTGGCATTTGCTTCCAGACTTATCTGTGAGGTTAAATACTGTTCGTTGGAAAAGTGGCACTAACAGATGTATTCTAGTCGCTGGTTGTATAGTTCTGTAGAGACGCGTCCGCTTTGTCGGTTCTTGTCCGCTAAGTAAGTAGGGGATGCTATTTTAGAAGCTTCTTGTCTGGGTAACTGTTCTTTTAAATGACGGTGGATGGAGCCCTTTTCAAGTAGACTATTTAGGTCCTCAGCCTTCTGATAAGTTTGCTGTCGAAATGGCCTTCAGAAAGTATGCTGTTAAAAAACGCCTTCGTCCAGGTCGAAGGCCTGTAGACAAGTCAAGTCTAGGGAACGCTTATTTTTGCGACTTCCCTCGGTGACTGCTCCCTGATAAGTAAAGTTTTTGATTCTGGCGCCAACATCGTATGTTGGCAATTTACCCCCTAGCGGCAGGGGAAGATAATTCTGTTGAATTTCTGATAATAGCTAACTTCCTCACAAGATATTTTCTTTGGTCAAATTACACAGACTGATAAATATAATTAATTTAATTTAAACCGTCGATACAGCACCCGTGTGTGTATGTGTGTGTGTGTATATATGTGCGTATATGTGTGTTTATGTATGTATGCATGTGTGTATTTGTGTGTGTGTATTGAAAAATGTCGCACCTGATTATGAACAGTTATCTATCTATCTATCTATGTTTGCTTATCTGAATTAATTCCATGGGATACTTATTTATGACATCAGTGTTCAATATGTTTTGAGGAATATTAGTAAGCTAAAGTTTCGAAGACTTCGTTGGAACCCCCAAGAACTTGTTAAAGAATCGGTAATCTTGATCCAATAGCAAAACGAGACACTATTTTGGAGTTAAGGATTGAAAAAAAAAAGGGGGGGGGGAGAAATAGACACTTGTAATAAATTTATGCACACTTTGATCAATGTTTGGCACAAGGTTGTTTTGAACAAGCAAACTGTGAGAAATGGACTAATAACAGGTCAGAGTTACTAGTTGAACAGATATGATGTTGCAAAACCCGAAATCTGTAAGGATACTAGAGTAACATCACTGATGACCTCCTTTAGTGCATTTCAGTGATGTTTAATAAGACTTGCTATAAACCAATTCTATAATGTTGCAAAACCCGAAATCTGTAAGGATACTAGAGTAACATCACTGATGACCTCCTTTAGTGCATTTCAGTGATGTTTAATAAGACTTGCTATAAACCAATTCTATAATGTTACAAAACCCGAAATCTGTAAGGATACTAGAGTAACATCACTGATGACCTCCTTTAGTGCATTTCAGTGATGTTTAATAAGACTTGCTATAAACCAATTCTATAATGTTACAAAACCCAAATCTGTAAGGATACTAGAGTAACATCACTGATGACCTCCTTTAGTGCATTTTGGTGATATTTAACAAGACTTCTTTTCTTTTTCAGCTGGACAAAAAAGCTTGCGCTGCTATCCATGCTGTAAATCTTCGTAATTTACTTGGAGCGGAAACGAGAACCAGTCGCCAGGAAATGAATGACGAGGATGATGAATTCTTGGAATTATTTGAGCATGGAATTTCGTATATTGATGGTGGAAGAACTACCAGCGGATTTTACACAGTTGAAGATGTGGTAAGTTGATTTAAAATCTAACCTTTGGGTAATTCCATGTCAAATCATTTGGGCCATGTCACCCACCCCCTTCAATTTTTCTGAAATTTTGTCCAGGTGTGTTAAAGTTAGATAATCCCCAAAATTTGAGCTTCCAATTCCAAAAATTGGCAGAGATTTTTAGCTCTCCAAAAATGAAACTATCTTTTTGGTATAGATAATATTCAATATATGTGAAATAATAATAGAACAATTTTTTGTCATAGATGCAGTGCCACATTGGAATATTGATCTTGCTATGAAAAAATCAGAAATCATCAATAACTTAAAATTGGTTGACTTTAAGATTTTTTTTGATAGCATTTTTTAATTCTTTGGACAAAAATGCTTTTATAACCCAACTTTTAGTAGTAGGGAAGTGTAGAATAATCATACTAAGTCCAATTACCGTCGAATTGACAAGACAGCAAGCAGTCGTGACCCAATACGATTCTGGTTTGCTGCAAAGACTACTGGAAAAAGGCAGGATTTATGAAACCTCAGAGGATCCTACAAACCAAGCAGCCAATCAGGACTCAGGGAATGGAATCATTCTGAATTCCCATAAGTACCAGTTGTCTTGACACTGGTTCAGTTGTGCTTGGCCAGTCACATTGTTCAAACCAATAGTAGACTGACTGACTGACTTCCTTCAATATGGTGCTGCGGGCAGGATTCGAACCTGCACGGGCATTGCCCATTCAATAGGAAGCACTAGAACTCATTTTACAGATAAAAAGTATAGATATACATACTCTATCAATGATATTGAGCACTCTTTACTTATAAATATAGCAAACTATATTATCAATATTAATATTTATATAAGTGCATTTGGTTTGAAAATTTCTTAGGCAAGAAACTGACAGTTACCAAGCACCATTGAATTTGTCTTTGCTACCTTAAAAAAGCAAGTAAAGTTGGCAGAGTGGCTTATTGTTGGTATCTGCCAGGCAGCGAGGGAGTCTATCCCCTTTTTGATAGTGCTAGACCAGGGACATTGTTTTTGCTGACATGGAGCACAAACACCTATTGTCAGCTCCCCACTTTACTGCACGAATCTGATTATCAAATTTGTGCTACTCACATGCTGAGGTTCTAATTCTGGAGGTTTGGGGAATGTGGAGCACCCCTTCATCATCATTGCTCCCTGGTCCACTCTGACCCAGAGTGGTAGTACCTGTTAAGATCCCATCTATGGGTTAAATAGAAAAACGTGAGTTTATAAACAAAATTGATTATCCATTAAAATGAATTTATTTCAAAACATTCTCGGCATTAAATGACCCACTGAGGTTGATATGCCATAAAACAAACCAACTCTATCTGATGGTGAGGTTCCAGTTTTGGAAGTCTGGGGAATGTGGAGTACCCTTTCATCACCATTGCTCCCAAGTCCACTCTGACCCGGAGTGGTAGTACCTGTTAGGGTCCCATCTATGGGTTAAATAGAAAAACATGAGTTTATAAACAAAATTGTATTATCCATTAAGAATGAATTTATTTCAAAACTTTGTCGGCATTAAATGACCCACTGAGGTTGATATGCCGTAAAACAAACCAAACCAAATTTGAAGTAATTAAACTAACCTCAAAATCCCAGGATTTTACAAGGTGCTTTTTACATTATTAAATTAATTTCTTTTTAGTCATTTGAGAAAAAATTATATCGGGCAACAGGAATACAGAGAATTCATTTGGAAAGGGTAAGTAAAATTTTATCTATTTAATTTTTATTTTTTTAATTCTATTTTTATTTTGTTAACTCTTTGCCTACCAAATTTCTCCCATGGCCGTACACAATTTTCTTGGTATTTTTTAACCTGTATGATTGGATATTTCAAAATTCACTATCTATTTACCTCAGAACTCATTCTATTCAAATAAAGTCCTATTATTATTGTAATTTGAGTCCTTCTGCTCAATTATAATGAATTAACCATCAGTGGCTTACGGTACCAAATTTTCTTTGTATTTTTACCTGTATGATGGGATATTTCAAAGTTCACTATATTCACTTCAGAACTCATTCTATTCAAATAAAGTTCTATTATTATTGTAACCTGAGTCCTTCTGATGATGATGGTCGACTCAAGGTAGGTGAAGGAGTTTACGCCTTCCAGGGTGTAGTTGTTGATGAAGATAGAGGGAGGATTTTCAGTTCCCTGATGCATCGTCTGGGTTTAATTAGTAGATTATACCAAATGAGTACCAAAAGATTTTTGTGGATTTATGTAAAATAATGAGATGTGGAAAACCCCAAGATTTTACTTATACGAGTTTACTTTCATCATTACATTTCGTTTGTTAGAGTTTCTGAAAAGAAACAAAAGTTCTTGGTTTATTAATGAAAACTCTTTCAGACAACTCATTAACACCTTTCAAGAAGAATTGGAAATCAGAGGAAGAATTTAACCCATCCAGACAACAGTATTGTTAATGGTTGCCTACCAAATTTCATTCACGGCTGTATCAAACTTTCTTGGTATTTTTTTCCTGTACGATGGGATATTTCAAAGTTGACTATCTATTCACTTCAGAACTCATTCTATTCAAATAAAGTCCAATTATTATTGTAATCCAAGTCCTTCTGCTCAATTATAATGAACTAACCATCAGTGGCTTACGGTACCAAATTTTCTTGGTATTTTTTTACCTATATGATGAAATATTTCAAAGTTCATTATCTATTCACCTCAGAACTCATTCTATTAAAATTAAGTCCAATTATTATTGTAATCTGAGTCCTTCAGCTCAATTATGATAAATTAACCATCACTTTTTGTACTTTGCTTGAGTGTTGTATGCATAGAAACAGAGCTGCTGTGAGCTGGTTAAAGTAGGCAGAGAGTTAACAGTATCTTCTTTAAAGGAAAAAAAAAATTTTTATCATTGTTATCATTTTTGTTTGTTATGACTCTTTGGGCATCTCCTCTTTTTTTTCTACTTTACTACTTTTTAATTAGGCTTGTAATAAGTTCTTCAACCAACCTACTCTCATGGCTGGGTTGTCACATGACTAAACCAACCAATGAGAGTACTACTAGGCCAGCTAAAGGTCACTACTTGTCTATCAAATTACTGGTTATATTCCATGACTCTTTGTGACTGAGAACGAGAAAGGAAAAAGAGCAAGACATTGTCTTGCCTGCCGGGATCGAACTCACGTCCTCCCGCATGCAAAAACAAATGCGATTTGGCACTGGACGGACGCGAGGTTTGACTGATGTGCCCGGATGTTTGGATAAATATGTCCATAAATAACAAGTGAGTCGAGCGCTGGGCAGTCAGTCAGCAGAAGCAGACGACAACGACGAAGCGCTTTGCGAACGACCCAGTAAAGAAATGGATTTTAGTCCAACAGAAACAAAACTAAATAGGAATTGTGATTTTGAACTGTTAAAGATTATTTCGACTACGACAACGGATTTTCCAGCTGCTAGACGAAGACGAAGAATGTTTTGACCAAAAGAAAGTCTGGCTTGTGAGAAGACGATGAACTCGCTAGTTTTTGGTCCCCCCTCAGCAGGAACTTCTTGATTCGAATATCTATTTACCCCCATATATTTTCCCCCTCTTCTATACTCTTCTAACAAATTACCAGTTAACTTTTGAAATCAGTTATTTTAAATTCTACACTTGCTTTCCAAAATTAATAGGCCACCCATTCATTATGTAACATTTGTTTTTATTTCAGTGTGACATTTCCGCTTGTTCCTTGGATCCTCGTTTTGTGTTCTTATTTGATAATGGCCTCAACATTTACATCTGGGAAGGCAGAAAAAGCAAAGGAGTCACAAAGACCAAAACACGGTAAGTAATTTGTGCAAGTATAAGGAATTTAACACTATTACTATATACAGAAAACTTTGATAATAATTCAGATAAGATAACAAAGAAAAATTTGATAATAATCAAGGAAAATAATCTAAATGTTAATCATTCCATTCTCTACTAATTCTGAGTTAACATGGCAAAATGACTCAGTCATCGATTATTTAGAATTACCATATGTCACTTTCATATTTTAGATTAATTAAACTGAACAATAATACATTCAAGCACAATTATGTTATTCATTTCAAAACTGTCAGCAAAAGTAAAGTCTCCAAAGTGCTTGAAAACAGGGAAACTGTTTGTGCAGCTATTGGTAACACTGTACAAGGGTAATCCCAAAAGTAAAGTCTCCAAAGTGCTTGAAAACAGGAAACTGTTTGTGCAGGAGGGTAATCCCAAAAGTAAGGTCTCCAAAGAACTGATGATGCAGGAAAACTGTTTGTGTAGCTATTGACAACATTGTTTGTATGAGGGTAATCCCAAAAGTAAAGTCTCCAATGTGCTGGTGATGCAGGGAAACTGTTGGTGTAACTATTGGCAACACTATGAGAGTAATCCCAAAAATAAGTTTTCTAAAGTGCTGATGATGCAGGGAAACTGTCCATGCAGCTATTGACAACAATGAAAAATGAATAATAATTGCCAATGCTTTATCTAAGAAATTCACACAATTTAAGACTATTACTACTAGGTGTAAAAGCAAGAGAAATAAGATGAAAGAAATACTATTCAAAAATGAATAATAATTGACAATGCTTCATCTAAGAAATTCACACAATTTAAGACTATTACTACTAGGTGTAAAAGCAAGAGAAATAAGATGAAAGAAATACTATTCAAAAATGAATAATAATTGACAATGCTTCATCTAAGAAATTCACACAATTTAACACTATTACTACTTGGTGTAAAAGCAAGAGAAATAAGATGAAAGAAATACTAGTGAAAAATGAATAATAATTGACAATGCTTCATTTAAGAAATTCACACAATTTAAGACTATTACTACTAGGTGTAAAAGCAAGAGAAATAAGATGAAAGAAATACTAGTGAAAAATGAATAATAATTGACAATGCTTCATCTAAGAAATTTACACAATTTGACACTATTACTACTTGGTGTAAAAGCAAGAGAAATAAGATGAAAGAAATACTATTCAAAAATGAATAATAATTGACAATGATTACTTTTGTTTTTTCTTTATATTTTTTATCTTTTTAATCTTTTTTAAAAGGTTAATTGCTGAAAAGATCAATAAAAATGAACGCAAAAATAAGGCGGAAATCTTAATGATCAAACAAACTGGCGATGATGTTGACTTTTGGCGGGCACTTGGAGATCTACATTCCACCTTCCAAATTAAGGTAAAGAATTGGTCATTTTTAATTCGGTAAAAGGATCAATAAAAATCATTTTATAGTTTTTAAGATTATAATTATTTTTTTAATAGTTTTTTAAGATTATAATTATTTTTTTAATAGTTTTTTAAGATTATAATTATTTTTTTTATAGTTTTTTAAGATTCTAATTATTTTTTTATAGTTCTTTAAGATTATAATTGTTTTTTTATAGTTTTTTAAGATTATAATTGTTTTTTTTATAGTTTTTTTAAGATTATAATTGTTTTTTTTATAGTTTTTTAAGATTATAATTGTTTTTTTTATAGTTTTTTAAGATTATAATTGTTTTTTTTATAGTTTTTTAAGATTATAATTGTTTTTTTTATGGTTTTTAAACCTTTATCTACCACTGCCATCCGCAATAGAATGGAGGAAATGGTTGACAAGATAATATTGTATCACTAAACCTTTACTATTGAATAAAAATTTATTCATTTCTCTTTTTTAACTCTAAACTATTTGCTAAGAGCTGACACTCTCAGGCATTTTCAGGGGTGGGGTCCAGCATTTTGATCATTACATGGTTTTGGGGTGCTCTGGTAGATAAAGAGTAAAGATTATAATTATTTTTTAATGTTTTTTTAAGATTATAACTATATTTTATGGTTGTATACAATTGTGATTATTTTTTAAAGGTTTGGTAAGATAATTATATTTTAATTAATAATGAAATTTATTGTGTACAGTGCTCCACAACTCATCAAAGTCTCATGTATAGTACATAGAATAATGTATTAGTGTCAGGAACATGAATAACGTATAGTAATAATATACATGTATGTGTGTGCGTGCATTTGTGTGTGGAGGGGGTATCAGGTATAGTGTTGGCGGATTACAGGACGCATGGAGGCTTTGAAAGATGCAGTGTTTCAGCAGCCTACAATGGATGCAAGCAGTTTATTCCATGCCTCGGCAACTCTGAGTGTGAAAAAATGTTTCTGAAAGTCATGTGAGCTACGCTGTTTTCTGACTTTGTAGGCATGCCAATGTGTGTTAGAAACATGGAGATAGAAAAGGTGCTCAAGGTTGTTGTTAAGATGATTAATGACCTTATGAGCGTTTGCCAGACGCCGGAGTTTCAATGAATCCATTCCCAGAGCAGCAAAACGTTCAGAATATGGCAGATGCCTGATGGAGGGTATTCGTTTGGTTGCACATCTCTCTTAATGTTATGAGCAAGACAGGAGTTCCAGACTGGTGATGTAAATTCCAAGTGTGGCCACACCATAGTTTGATACAGCTTTAAATACATAGCCGGTGAGCGGCTGACAAAGGTCTTGCTGAGTGACGCCAGGACACCCTCAGTCTTTTTAGATGGTCTTGTCCCTCATTTACCAAAAAATAACTCCTAATCGGCTATAATTATATGAAATGAGCTACTGGAAATTAAATTAAAAAAATTATATCATTATCTTTATTACTCCTTTTGAGTTTTTCACATCATCGTTATCTGATAGTATAGCTTTGTACAGCCTTAAATAGGTTTTTATAAGTTTTGATACTCTCTGGATTTACTGGGTGCTGCTCTCCACTTGGTGAGGGTGATAGATTGCTGGGTGTAGCATCACAATATTGTATAAAAACATGTTGGCATAAGTGACGTGAAAAGTTAAAATAATTTGGTGAAAGTTTATCTGGTAATCTGAACATTAAGCTACATAAATATGAGTAACCTCCCTTGTTTGTTTCACTTTGAGGAAGCCTTATGTTTTGGTTGGCCATTTTCATTTCACCGTAAATCTACACTGAAAATACAAATTTGTTCGAATCAATACAACTGCATGTTTTAACACGAAAATATCATAAAATTTGTTCTTAATTATGCTTGTGCATTATTTGAAATGAACTTAATTGTTATTTCTCTGAATGTTTGAGATGAGGTTTGATGATTAGTATTATCTGCATTATTCGGACTATTGTCCTTATCTTTATTGTTATCTGTACAACGTTACAGCCGATGTGCCCTCCAGCCTTCTTCAGGTATTTCTTGCCGAGAAGGTTCCCGATTCCGACAAATACCTGAAGAAGGCCGGAGGACACATCAGACGAAACGTTGTACAGATAACAATGAAGATGAGGACAATAGTCCGAATAATGCAGATAATACTAACTTAATTGTTATCAAGGCTTCCACAAAGTGAAAGAAACAAGGGGAGGTTACTCTCATTTATGTAGCTAATGTTCAGATTACCGTTTATCTTTTTATCTATTTATCCTAATATCTAATTTTTCTTGACTCTCCATTCATGGAAACTAAAAAAGTGTCTTTTCGTAAAATGTGTCCAATTTCTTTTCATTTATTTATTAGTGAAAGTCTTTTGTTTTGATTTTTTTTTAATTTTATTTTTTTGTCTGCTTATTCTTATGTTTTTATTTTTGTTTTGTTTGTATTTTGTGGCTTTGTGAGGCATTATATCGTTATGCATGTGTACAATTGTACAAAGACTTTTAGGCTATTTCCTAGAAGTCCAACATAAACAAAGGGGAACCACTCTTGACTGATAAATTATTTATTTATTTATTGATCTACTAGGGGAAAAAAAGGGTTTAGGGTTAGTTTAATGGGAAAATAATGTGTGTGTGTGTATATATATATATATATATGTATATATGGGAGAAATGGGAGGAGGTTAATCCGAGAGTATGTGGAGAAAGGTAGACAAACACGGGATGTTATGGAAAATGGATGTTTATTGTAGATGGTGATGTCGACGATGCAACGTTTCAGTCCAAGTCCTGAAGAAGGTCTAACAGACCGAAACGTTGCATCGTCGACATCCCCACCTACAATAAACATCCATTTTCCATAACATCCCGTGTTTGTCTACCTTTCTACACACACACACATATATATATATATATATAATGGAGGCGCGTGGGCTAGTGGTTAAAGTCGCGGAAAATGGACTCGTCGGTTCGAGTTCAATTCCTAGATGAAGCTGTTGGCATTTCACATAGCGCTAATAGCCTTGGGAAAGGTATGAATCCATATATTCTCCCTCCAGCTATGGGTTAAATAGTAGGGCAGACTGGGCTCTTTAACCATGGGTAGGTAACCAGTCTAGGAGAGGGATAACTCTGAATTCAAAATTCAGTCGTTGATTGGGTTTATGATGCACCAATTCTTTCCTATCAACTGTGCCAAAAAGTGTGGAATGGTCCAACACAAGCCTTCACCACTATAAACAAATCACTGTGTTGGTTGTTCATTGGATGAACACTCATGCGTCGAAAATCGACGAGAGTCCATTTTTTGTTTTGTTTATATATATATATATGTATATATAATGGACTCTCCCGTCGATTTACAATGTATGAGGGTTTATACACACAATGAACTCCCACACAGGGATTTGTTTATAGTGGTGAAGGCTTGTGTTGGACCATCCACACTTTTTGGCACAGTCGATAGGAAAGAATTGGTGCATCAAAGGTTGCCACAAACCCAATCAACGACCGACCTCAGGAATTTTGAATTCAGAGTTATCCCTCACCTAGACTGGTTACCTACCCAAGGCTGATGAGCCCAGTCTGCCCTACTATTTAACCCATAGCTGGAGGGAGAATATATGGATTCATACCTTTCCCAATGGTATTAGCGTTATGTGAAATGCCAACAGCTTCGTCTAGGAATTGAACTCAAATTGACGAGTCCATTTTCCACGACTCTAACCATTAGCCCACGCGCCTTCATATATATATATATATATATATATATATATATATATATACTAGCAAATATATGCACCCTCCGGGTGCAAGTATTTAAGTTTTAATATAATAAAATATCATATTAAATTAGAAAGGCTAATGAAACTGAATAAGAATGCAGATAAAAAGATTTGGAACAGAGGGGGTATGATTGAAAAATAGAACAACTTTGAAACTATTCCATCATTTTCCCTTACTCCCGTCTTTCATTGTTAAATTTTCCTAATTGAACTGTTTAGTTAAAATAGGAAGTAAAGAATAATATTAGTTATTTCTTCTTGTTAAGGGATTTCTTTTAAGATTTATTGAAGAGATTTTTGCTCATATTCATTGATGAAAGCAAACAATTAGAAATTAATTATACTAAGCATATATTTATTAAAATCAAATTTTTAATATCAATATGCAAATTAGCCTTCCCATTCATACTGTAAACCGCTATTTTGTTGTATATATAAATACAATTGCATGTTATTAGTATATAGATATGGTTAACAGTATAAGTAATATAAGACAATTTTATTAATAATTGAGGTATAAATAAAAATAAAATCATGGTAAATGTGACGTCAATAACTAAGGGAATTTGACTTGAGTAGTGATTTAGTTTCGGCTTCAGATAGAAAAACACACAATCTCCATTATAATAAGATATATATATATACACACACACACACAATTTGTTTAGATGTGACCGACAGGGATTGATTATTATTGATGGACTCTCTGATCAAACAACCAAACTTTTGTACTGAGATGATTTGTCAGTTTTTGTGAAGCTTTTTTTTTTTTTTTTTTTTTTTTTTTTTTTGTCGCTTTTTTGTTGTTTTTATTCATTTGCCACTGCCTCGATTCTTATTTAGAGAATAGAAAGAAATGAGGAACTATTCATGAAGGTAAGAAAGTTGCACCTGCCCGTGGGGGGGAAGGGGATAACTTCTCACCCCTAAGGTGACATGCATGAGGTTTTAACAGTTGCATTGTTTAATTTTATTTTTATTTTTTAATTTTTCCTTACAAAAAGGAAAAAAAAAAATTCTAACTCCTTACACTTAACACTATTGAGAATTGGGGTGGGGGTGGGTATTAATACAGAGTACCTGAACCATATGACTTTTAGGCACCCTTTTTATGATCTCGATTCATAAGGACATTTTTTCCATTCAAATCCGGTTTTTTGTTAGGGGTTAGGGTATGGGGTTAGTTTATAATTTAAAAAAAAACTCTAAAAATCGTCTGTTAACAAACAACCGGATTTTGACTGTAAATGAAAAAAATTTCCTTATGAATCGAGATTGCAAAAGGGGTGCCTAAAGGTCATATGGTCCAGGTACACTAACTTAACTAAATGTGACTGTGGTGACTAGGGAGGGTAAAAAAAAAAAAAATATATATATATATATATATATACCGTAAAGGTGCGTGGTCTAATGGGTTTTTTTTTGGGGGGGGGTGAAAGTCATTGCACCCCCCTGGCCTATCAGCACCCCCCTGGCCTATCAGCACCCCCCTCCATTTACCCCTTGTTCAAGTTTTATCTTCCTGTGACTTGTTTTTCCCAAAGCTAAAAACGAAATCCTTGTTGAAAGGGATATTTAAGACCATGAACGAGATTAAGGAGAATGTGACAAGGCAGCTAATGGTGATCCCTTCTGAAAAGATGGATGGGTTGCAGGCAAGGCGATTCTTATAACAGGCCTGGCAACCATGCAACTGGGGTCTACGACTGGAGGCAGACATGTGGTGACCTAAATTACTACTAAATAACAATTACAGAGAAATTATTTAGTAATGTCCAGTTAATTAGTCTTAAAATTTTATCTAAAAATGAAATAAAAATGTTTATAAAGGGTTTTTCTTTTATAGTATCTTTGAAGCATTGCGTGTATGTGTAATATAAACATTTTTGAAGGCAATTTACAATGCTATATGTGTTGAAAATTATATTTACTAGCAAATATATGCACCCTCCGGGTGCAAGTATTTAAGTTTTAATGTAATAAAATATTGTATTAAATTAGAAAGGCTAATGAAACTAAATGGTAAATGCAGATAAAAAAAGATTTGAAACAGAGCGAGTATAATAAAAGATTTGAAACAGAGGGAGTATAATAAAAAATGGAACAACTGAAACTTACTCTTCAATCACTCTCGTCTTTCATTGTTATTTTTTCTAATTTAAGTATTTACTTAAAAGAGTAAGTAAAGAATAAAAGTACAGTTATTTCTTCTTGTCAATGGATTTCATTTAAGATTCATTGAAGAGATTTTTGCTTATATTCATTAAAATAAAACCAAACAGTTAGAAATCAATAATACTAAGCACATATTTATTAAAATCACATTTTTAATATCAATATGCAAATTAGCCTTTCCGTTCAAACTGTAAACCGCTATTTTGTTGTATATATAAATATAATTGCATGTTGTTAGTATGTAGATATGGTTAACAGTATTAATAATGTGAAACAATTTTATTAATAATTGAGGTTTAGATAAAAAAATAAAATCATTGAGAATGCGATGTCAATAACTAAGGGAATTGTAACTTGAGTAGTAATATAGTTTCGGTTACAGACAGAAAAACAGACAATCTCCATTATAATAAGATTTAACTTTTTCTTTTTTTTTTTTTTTTTTTAATTCTAAATATTTTCGGAAAATAAAATTCCATCATCAGAGTTATTTTTTCCATTTCTTTAAGTAGTAAACTGATTATATAGGAGAATATTATTTTTCTTTTCTTTGTACCATTTGATTTTATGTAAAAAAGTCAATAATTCTAAGCTGCTTCCTTAATAATATCTATATATGTGCTAATTAACTGAAGAAATTACTTACTAAAAAAAATTCTCTGTAATTGTTATTTAGTAGTAATTTAGGTCTCCACATATCTGCCCCCAGTCACTGACCCCAGTCACATGGTTGCTAGGCCTGTTATAAGAATCGACTTGGTTGTAGGGATGAACTTTGATTTTTTTCATTTTTTTTTGTTCTTTCATTTTATGTAGGATTTAATAATTTTCTTTATTAATCAATATATTGCTGACTGTGATGTAACAAAAACACTGAAATATTTTGCCTGTTTCTTTTTTTAATTATCAACTTTATAACATTTTTTGTTAAGGTTTGATATTCTCTGAGATTTGTGTTCATTTGTGACTAATATTGCATTTTTGTGGACTTGAATAAAATTTGAAATCCTGCATAGGGGGGTACTGTGTTGCAGGGTGTGGTTTATGCGTGTTAATGCTAGGGGTTCTCTTTCTGTTTCTGTAATGGCATTCATCTTAAATAAAAATAATAATGAAATTTATTGTGTACAGTGCTCAGGTGCACCACAACTCATCAAAGTCTCATATCTAGTACATAGAATAATCTATTAGTGCCAGGAACATGAATAGCATACAATAATGATATACATGTATGTGTACAGTGCTCAGGTGCACCACAACTCATCAAAGTCTCATGTCTAGTACATAGAATAATGTATTAGTGTCAGGAACATGAATAGCATACAGTAATAATATACATGTATGTGTACAGTGCTCAGGTGCACCAGAACTCCTCAAAGTCTCATGTCTAGTACATAGAATAATGTATTAGTGTCAGGAACATGAATAGCATACAATAATAATATACATGTATGTGTACAGTGCTCAGGTGCACCACAACTCATCAAAGTCTCATATCTAGTTCATAGAATAATGTATTAGTGTCAGGAACATGAATAGCACTCAGTGATAATATACATGTATGTGTGCACGTAGGGGTATCAGGTATAGTGTTGGCGGATTACAGGAAGCATGGAGGCTTTGAAAGATGCAGTGTTTTGGCAGCATACAATGGGTGCAGGCAGCTTATTCCATGCCTCAGCAACTCTGAGCGTGAAAAAATGTTTCCGAAAATCATGTGAGCTAAGCTGTTTTCTGACTTTGTAGGCATGCCCACGTGTGTTAGAAACATGGGGAGGTGCTCACGGTTGCTGTTGTTAAGATGATTTATGACCTTATGAGCTTTTACCAGACCAGTTGCTAGACGTCAGAATCCAGGGCAGCAAGACGTTCAGAATATGGCAGATGCCTGATGCTGAATTCTATCCAAAACCATACACTGTATTTCCTGTCAGTGGGAATAAATAAAACAAATATTGTTATATGTTAACATATTTCACAGTTTTTATTATCAATTTTGTATATATATATATATAAGGAGAGATTCACTGTATTGAATATTAAAGCATGTCTACTGTTACATACCAGTAAGCAGAGAAAGATTATGTAGACCCAATCTATGTCTACAATTGCAGATTGATTCAAATCTATTATTTAAAAGATTTTTCTTATCCGGGAATTTAATTATAGTTAACTTTTCTTGTAGACAAAGGTAGCATGGATCATTTAGAGATCTGCGCACGCGCGCACACATATATATATATATATATATATATATATATATATGAGGTTAAGTAAACAAACAAATGTGTTTATTTTTATATGGCTTTAAGCCGACAAATTTTAAATATAAATAAGTTTCAAAACGAACGAAGAATGTGGAATTGGTAAGCTAGTGTAATGGTTAGAGACTTCGCCTGTCAGCTTGACAGTCGAGGTTTCGAGTCACACACGGAGCAGTCTCCCATGTCTATAACCTTGCTGATGAGACCTAATAGGTCGAAATGTACATTCAGGGATTGACATTTTCTCGATTCGTTTAGCCTTACATTTGAACATATATGCCCGCCTAAAATTCATTAATTATTAACTAATTAAGTTTCAAAATTAGGTACGACTTCAATTAAGCACATATCCTCCAAAAAAAAATATATATATATATATATATATATATATATATATATATATATATATTATATATATATATAATGTAACACTTCTGAGGTGTAATTATTTTAGAACTGCTACAGATTCAAATCTGTGGTTATATATTTTTAGTGGTGTTGAGTTTGGTAAAAGATAATACCTAATATTATCTATTTTGATTGTGTCTCTATCTCAGTCTGTTCGTAATTATCTACATGTCCCCAGTCAGATACAGTTGAACTAGGTTAAAAGCTGCCCTATTGCTGGGGGTGGGGGGAGTCAAGCTATTTGTTTCCAAGTTATAAAAATAATTATTGTACAAAAAAATTGCTAAAAACAATTGTACTAAACTTGGGAATCAAAAGATTTCAAGATTGTGGGTCCAGATTCGGCCCGGAATGTTTTTTAATTTGCTCACAGTTGTCCTGATTCCAAAATGGTATGATATGTTGGGCTACTGCCTCTAGGAGTAAAATTGGGAGAAAAAAAAACACTCTGACCTTTGCATTTATTATTTGAGATTTAGGTTTTATACCTGCTCTGCAGCATTGAGCACTTTTTTATGCAAACTTTTCTAATTATTTACCGTGTGTGTGTCTTCTTTTTTTTTTTTTTGTTTTTTTTTACACTGTTTATTGCTCTACCTCTTCCCTACGGTCAAATGAAAAAAAAATTGCAAGTTTTTTTTTTTATTTATTTATTTATTTTTTTTATTAAAAATTAATTTTCCTTTGACTAATAATTCTGGGCTTTTTTGTTGTTGTTGTTATATGCCATGACTCACATTAAAAATATTCATTATTTGAAAGATTTAACAGCATTAATCCCTTAATTTTTTTTTTAATCCTTAAAAAAAAAAAAAAAAAACATTGTCTATTTTGCAATCTTTTTTGTCGGGTTAAATTTTTTCTTTAAACTGTTACAACTAATGATTCTTACTGTAAATGATATTTTCCCCATAATAGAAAAGAGATTTATATTTTTATATTATTTCATTTAATATTTTTTATATCATTATTTTATTTGATAATTATATTTTTATGATTATTTTATTTGATAATTATATTTTTATGATTATTTTATTTGATAATTATATTTTTGTGATTTGAATCCTTGTGGGATACCCCATTTAAATCCCTATGTAAAAAATTAAAAAAAATTAAAAAATAAACCTTGCATTGATCCAGCTACTCTGAAAAGAAATGTTAATGTCTACTATCTAAAATATTAGATGGAAAAAAAAAAATTCCATGCTGTTATCATTTAAATTTTATTTTTTAATTATCTTCACGAATATAAATCAAATCTCTATTATTTTTACTCAAAAACCAAGCCCTAGTGAT
>CM042181.1:39289585-39299585 GCA_023376005.1 Doryteuthis pealeii | reverse complement strand
GGGTCCCATCTATAGGTTAAATAGAAAAACGTGAATATATAAAAAAAAAAAAAAAAAAAGAGTATCCATTTCGAATTAATTTATTTCAAAACTTTCTCGGCATTAAATGACCCACCGAGGTTATATGCCATAAAACAAACCAAACCAAACCAAACCAAACCCAGAGTGGTAGTACCTGTTAGGGTCCCATCTATAGGTTAAATAGAAAAACATGAATATATAAAAAAAAAAAAAAAAAAAAAAAAGAGTATCCATTTCGAATTAATTTATTTCAAAACTTTCTCGGCATTAAATGACCCACCGAGGTTAATATGCCATAAAACACACCAAACCAAACCCAGAGTGGTAGTACCTGTTAGGGTCCCATCTATAGGTTAAATAGAAAAACGTGAATATAAAAAAAAAAAAGAAAAAAAGAGTATCCATTTCGAATTAATTTATTTCAAAACTTTCTTGGCATTAAATGACCCACCGAGGTTTATATGCCATAAAACAAACCAAACCAAACCCAGAGTGGTAGTACCTGTTAGGGTCCCATCTATAGGTTAAATAGAAAAACATGAATATATATAAAAAAAAAAGAGTATCCATTACGAATTAATTTATTTCAAAACTTTGGTGGCATTAAATGACCCACCGAGGTTGATATGCCATAAAACAAAGCAAACCAAACCCAGAGTGGTAGTACCTGTTAGGGTCCCATCTATAGGTTAAATAGAAAAACATGATATATATAAATAAAAAAAGAGTATCCATTACGAATTAATTTATTTCAAAACGTTATCAGTATTAAATGACCCACTGAGGTTGATATGCCGTAAAAACAAAATAAACCAAACCACTGCTATCATGTTTCAGTTTCGTTCATTGCGCTACTAGTACTATGTAACCCAGTACTACTTGTTTCATAGTTGGATCATCGGTGACTAAACCAGTAACCCCACAGATTTTGTTTGATGAGGAGGAGGGTGGTTAGACAACCTGCAGATGAAAAACAAGACCTGTAAAAGAATGGAGGAAGCTCTTTGCTCAATGGGCATCTAGTATGTTATTTTTTAAAGTCCAACCCCTCCTCATTATGGCAGGGCAGTATAAATGTGGTACATATTTACCAATCCCTCCGCACGAGCAGTATGTGACACAAGGTCAGTTTTTTTTTAGGTGGAGTTTAACAGGTTTGGATTCAGAATTTTCCTTCTCTTAGACTGATTGCCTAACAGAGGTTAAAGAGCCCAGTCTGGCCTGATATTTATCCATAGGTGGAGGGAGAGCAGGTGGATGCATACCTTTCCTAAGAGTATTAGCGCTATGTGAAATGTAGACAGCATCATCTAGGATTTGAACTCTGGTTGACGAGTCCATTTCCTATGACGATAACCATTACACCATGTACCTCTATAGACATAATTGTAAATGTGGTAGATAGGGATTTGGCCCCTATATTTTTACGGCATGTGGAATTTAATAAATCAAAATAATTAAGTTTTCTTAAATAATTAGTTTTACAATTATATAAGTTAAGTTTAGAATTATGTAAACAAAAGATAATCGAATAAATATTAGTTTAGAAATATTTTAGCAACAATAGAAACAATGGTTTAAATTCCATTGAAAATATGTACGCCATCGGATTGTAACAAAATCATCCGATATTTACGTCATTAGAAAACAGCTGATATTTGAAAATTCCAATATTAAATTTAACTTAATGATCACGTAGACAATGACAAAAGATAATTATAAAAAGGCCCATAGGGCTGAAAAACTTCAGCGGGAACTTACGCTCTTCCCGACTCGACGGAGTTGGAGCTTACGCTCCTAACTAGACAGTGGGAACTGACACTCTTCCCAACTTGACACAATGGGGAGAAGACGCTGTCCGAAAACATAAAATACGACTCAACAGGTCCGTCTATTTTTTCATTTCATATTTTCTCTCTCTCCTACTCAATACGACACAAGTTTCAATCACAGACATTGTTTTATCAAAACTGCTACAACGTTGACATATCCAATCACACAAATATAAACAATACATGAGCCCTTTACAAACACAACTACGTACAGACACATACAGTCTGCAACACTGCTGAAAGAACAATTGAATATACCAATTGTAAATTAATGTATATAAAGTTTGTTTCTTTTATCAATTTTGTTTTCTATGGAAACTTCATTTCCGTAGTCTTATACATCTAAATTGTGGGGATCAAAACACGGATCTTCTTCAACCCATCACAAATACAAAAGCAACATCGGTCCCTACAAGTGTCAGAGCTGTGCCGTTGGGAACTTAGATTCCTGGTAGGGCCACTCAAGGCAGACATGTCTGGCACCCAGTGGTATTAGGGCCACAACCCGACCAAAGGGGCTCTGGTAAAAATTCCTGTTTGGTCCTCTTGTTCATGCATCTGCTGGATAATCTGTAGCAAAGAGTGGTAATTTATGAAGAAGTGCTTCCCGGTCTCCTGCCTCAGAAATTACTACCCGGTGACTATTAAAATAACGTCCCCAGCTATGTCGGTGTTACTTGAAAGAAAACACACAACTTAGGGCATTAAATGTATTTTAGAGGGGGGGCTTCTCTTTTTTGGCGTAATTCTTATTTATTTATCGTAATTTGTCGTAATTCTTGTTCATTTATAGAAATTTGTCGTAATTCTTGTTTATTTATCATAATTTGTCGTAATTCTTGTTTAGATATGAAGATGGATATATAGTTTGGAATAGACTGAGATAGATAAACAAAATAATATAGATAGATTTTTGTCGTAATTCTTGTTTATTTAAACTAAAAACAAGACATTAAACAAACATGAATAAAAGAAAATCTGAGACGACATAGCTGGGGACGTTATTTTAATAGTCACCGGGTAGCAATTTCTGAGGCAGGAGACCGGGACGCACTTCCTCATAAATTACCAAAGAGTGTTGCATGCAGAGTTTTGGGGACCATTTGTATGATTCCTATTTTCATGAAACTCCATCTTTGAATGGATGGAGCCTGCTCAACCCACCCTGGGTGAATGTTGCACAACCAACCAACCAACCAACCAACCACTGTTATCAAATTCTGATTCTCTTACAAGACAAAGACAAAAAAAGTGAAGGCAAAATTCAAATAAAGTTCTCGCAACTCTGAACAATGACAGAAACAACAAAGATGAGGAGTTTTGATTATCTCTCTTGATATGGAGTTATGTGCCCTTGATAAGAAAGTGAGTCAGTGATTAGATGAAACTTTAAAAATACTGAATCAGTATTTATCTTATTATAATGGAGATTGTGTGTTTTTCTGTCTGTAACCGAAACTATATTACTATACAAGACAATTCTCTTTGTTGTTTACATAACATTCTCTATGATTTTATTTTTATTTAAACCTCAATTATTAATAAAATTGTTTTACATCATTAAGACTGTTTATCATATCTACATATTAAAAACATGCAAGTGTATTTATATATACAACAAAATAGAGGTTTACAGTGTGAATGGGAAGGCCAATTTGCATATTGATCTTAAAGATTTGATTTTAATAAATACATGCTTAGTATTATTGATTTCTAATTGTTTGGTTTTATCTTATTGAATATGAGCAAAAGTCTCGGATATAAATCTTAAAAGAAATCCATTAACAAGAAGAAATAACTGTAATATTATTCTTTACTTCCTATTCTAACTAGATAGTTAAATTAAGAAAATTTACCAATGAAAGATGGGAGTAATGAAAATTGATGGAAGAGTTAGTTTCAAAGTTGTTCTATTTTTCATCATACCCCCTCTGTTCCAAATCTTTTTCTTTGCATTCTTATTCAGTTTCATTAGCCTTTCTAATTTAACATATTTCATTATATTAAAACTTAAATACTTGCACCCGGAGGGTGCATATATTTGCTAGTAATAATAATATCTTTTTCAGCTAGTATATTAGGTCTGAGACCTGTCAGCTGTTCCTTATAAACATTCATCTTAATTCCACAGAATATTTATAATCTTTCCACAGATTATCTAACATTGCCTTAAAGGAGTTTAGAGATGGGGCATTCACTATTGATGATGGTAGTTTATTCCATGTATCCACCACTCTGTTACTAAAATAATTTTGTCTTACATTTGCTTTACAAATTTTAAAAAAAGTTTTAATTTATGACCCCTGGTATTGATATTTGAGCAATGTTTAATAGATCAAAGTTCGTTGAATAAAATCGTGTATATTTATAGACTTCAATCATAAGAAGTTTTTAAAATCCATGTGTATATTTATAGACTTCAATCATAAGAAGTTTAAAATCCATGTGTATATTTATAGACTTCAATCATAAGAAGTTTAAAATCCATGTGTATATTTATAGACTTCAATCATAAGAAGTTTAAAATCCATGTGTATATTTATAGACTTCAATCATAAGAAGTTTAAAATCCATGTGTATATTTATAGACTTCAATCATAAGAAGTTTAAAATCCATGTGTATATTTATAGACTTCAATCATAAGAAGTTTAAAATCCATGTGTATATTTATAGACTTCAATCATATCTCGTCAATTTGGTGTGGAAGACTTTCTCTGGATAAAATTAACAAATAATAGTGAAACATTTTTTTTAACATTTGATAATAAATGTATTTCTGCTTTTGTTGCAGGAACATGTACCAGACGATTTTGAGCCATCAAGACCTCGTTTATACAAAGTTGGACTGGGGAGAGGCTACCTGGAACTTCCTCAAGGTAAGCATATCTGCCTCCCTCCATTGCATATCTTATTATAATGGAGATTCAGTGTCTGTCTATATCTACATCACTGCTTATGTCACAATACTCTAAGGAATTGTGTGAATTTATCAATGAATATTTAATTTATAGTCAAAATCATTAATACATAGAGGATGATTCCATGTCAAACCATCCAGAAAAAATTAAAATCGTCACACACACACACACACACCCCTTCAATTTTTCTGAATTTTTTTACAGGTGTGGACTGTGTTAAAGTTAGACATTCCCCAAAATTTGAACTTCTAATTCCAAAAATTGGCGGAGTTATGTCAATTTTGAGCTCTCTAAATTTGATGGGGGTCGTGAAAAATAGCAACTTTTTGTAATCTATTTTTGTCTGTAAAAAGAGTTCTAGAGCTTCCATACTCCTAAAAATTGGTTTATAAAAGTATTTTTGTCTGAGGATTTTAAGTTGTTGATGATTTCTGATTTTCTCATAGCAAGATCAATATCCAAATGTGGCACTGAATCTAAGACTTCATATATAAGTAAAGTAAGTCAACGGGGTGGCCTAAAGTCGGTATCAGCCAGTCAGCGAGGGAGTCTATCCCCTTTTCAATAGCGCTAGACCAAGGAGATTATTTTAGCATCTGAGGTGGAGCGCCACACCTACCATCAGCTCCTTACTTTACCGCACAGATCCCTGTGCTAGTCATACGCTGAGTTGGCGGGGACCGGTATCGAACTAGGAACCTTGTGGTTTCTAGCGGAACGCTCTACCGACTGAGCTAACCCGGCCCCTTCATATATATTGAACACTATTTGTACCAAAAAGATAGTTTGGTGTTTACCCAGAACTGAAGCTTCTGAAGAAAAATTGAAAGGGGGTAGGTGACATGGCCTGGATGATTTGCTATGGAATTACTCTAGAATAAATCTTATTTATTAACAATGCTTCTTTGAAAATCTGAGTTAGATTTGCCTCAAAACAGCCCATGTTATTAGTGTATTTAAAATCCTCTAATATGTCTTATATATCACTAAGAAATAAAGCTTTTCATAATATATGGTGTGGTTAATTTGCATATTGGTTTTAACAAAACATTACTTAGTGTTATTAATCTCTAATATTATTGTTTCATTCTCCAACATATTAAAATCAGTCCCATGAATAATTTTATATAGAAACCAATTAAAATATAATTTATTAAGTTTATGACCGCCATCCTTGGCCAGTTGAAAAGGACTTAAAGTAAGTAAGTCCTGAGCTATAGAATCCTTTGGTAAGTGAATAAGTCCTGAGTTATGGAATCCTACGTAGTGTCAAAGGTCCACTAATATAATCCTATGTTCTGTTGTCCACGAAGGTTCAAATGGGCCAGGTTAGCTCAGTCGGTAGAGCGTTCGGCTAGAAACCACAAGGTTATTAGTTCGATACCGGTCCTCGCCAACTCAGCGTATGAGTAGCACAGAGATCTGTGCGGTAAAGTAAGGAGCTGATGGTAGGTGTGGCGCTCCACCTCAGACGCAAAAACCATCTCCTTGGTCTAGCGTTAGTGAAAAGGGGATAGACTCCCTCGCTGATTGGCTGATACCAACTTTAGGCCGCCCCGACGACTTTTATGACCAGTACAGCCGGTATAAATAACAATATCAGCAGCAGAGTACTGCCAGTGATTGGCCAAGAAGTTGGTCACATGATTATCGTCGAGTCTATAAATAGGAGTGGGCATCTAGCACACACCTTATATTACAAAACGCCAACAAAAATAAGTAACTTTTTTTATGTATGGTGTTATTTAATTTTGTTAGTCTTTCTAATTTAATATAATTCATCATATTAAAACTTAAATACTTACACCCAGATGGTACATATTCTTGATATTATACAAAATGTGTTAAATACATTTTTTTATAAAACTGGAAGCCTCTCCTATGAAAATGTTGATACTGTATTTATGAACACATTTAAGATTTCAAATTAGGTATTGATAGGAATGCACTATTTTTGTTTAGCTATAAAGCTATTTTTACTAATTCATCTTCATTTCATTTACCTTGCATTGCAACTATTAATACTGTCATTCTACAGGGTGGCCCATAAAATACTAACACATGAAAAAATAATTAATCATTTAGTCCTAAAATATAGTCCAAGGAAATATATTTTTACCTATTTGTGAACATGATATCTCGGAGATTGTCTCCATTTTCACGGATGCAAAGTGTGCACCGTAATTTCGAGCACTTTGAATGACTTTACTCAAGGTTTTTTGGAGGTAAATCCTCTTATCTTTGCACAAAGTCTTAAGCTTTTTCAAATATACACACTCTTTTAAATAACCCCACAAAAAGTCAGGCAGACAAAATAGTCAAATGGGAAGGTCATTTGAATTCTGAATTTCTTGAAATTATTCTGCCATCCAATTTTTTTTTTTAGTTGAAATGATAAACCTCTCAGTTGAATAGTAAAATTCTATTATTTTAATTTCTTCTTTCCCATTTTAACTGGACATTTTCAATTTATTTAGGTTACTTATGATATCTGAAAAATGATATAAAGATAATTGTCCAGTTGAAATTTTTTTAAATAAAAGACTTCATAGAAATAATTCAATATTTGAATACAGGACTTTATAGAAATAATTTATTTTTTGAATAAAGGACGTTATAGAAATAATTTCATTTTTGAATAAATGTCTTTATAGAAATAATTTATTTTTTGAATAAAGGATGTTATAGAAATAAATTGATTTTTGAACAAATGTCAGTAATTCATTAGGAAGTGCGTCCCGGTCTCCTGCCTCAAAAATTGCTACCCGGTGACTATCAAAATAATGACCCCAGCTCGTCATAATTCTTGTTTATTTATCGTAATTTGTCGTAATTCTTGTTTAGATATGAAGATGGATATATAGTTTAGAATAGACTGAGATAGATAGATAGATAAACAAACAAAATAATATAGATAGATATGAACAAATGGAGATAGATATTTTCGACAAGTAAATGTATTTGGGGGTGGGGGGTCACTTCCTTTTTTTTTTTTTGTCGTAATTCTTATTTATTTAAACTAAAAACAAGGCATTAAACAAACATGAATAAAAGAAAATCTTAGTATTTAAAGTAATATAGATAAATATGAACAAATTGAGATAGATAGATAGCTAAATATGAAGATGGATAGTTTTGAATAGACTGAGCTGGGTCGTTATTTTAATAGTTTTTGAGGCAGGAGACCGGGACGCTCTTCCTCATAAATTACCTAAATGTCTTTATAGAAATAATTTCATTTTTGAATAAAGGACTTCATAAAAATAATCTAATTTCATTCAAAAATTCGATTATTTCTATAAAAACATTTTGAATAAAGAACTTTATAGAAATATTTTAAATTTTGAATAAAGGATTTTATCGAAATAATCTAATGGACTTTTTTCTTTCTTTTTTTTCAAAGTGGACGTCCCTCATGGTAAACTTGAGCAAAAGTTACTGGACACCAAGAATGTTTACATCTTGGACTGTAACTCTGATCTGTTTGTTTGGTAAGTGTTAATATATATTTATACATTTGTCTGTTAAAACATAAATTCCATGGCTTTTTTATTTGTTTCCAAAGCCAGAGGATTAAAATGTTTTTTTTCAATCAACAAATAATAATACAAAACAGTAAAATTTATTTTCAACTCAAATAATATTTGTTTTAATTCTCACCAACTATGCTACAGGAGGATCGAAATGGTTTGGATATTAACTGTCCACATGTGCATGTTCATGCAACCATCTTGTTTTTTTCTCTGTTTAGTATTCCCTGCTGCTCTTTTATTAAAGCCCAATCTGCCCTACTATTTACCCATAGCTGGAGGGGAAGTAGAATTCATACCTTTCCCAAAGGTATTAGCACTAAGTGAAATGCAATTACCATGTCCAGGATTTGAACTTGGGGCGATGAGTCCATTTCCTATGACTTTAACCATTACACCACGCGCTTCCTATTTTATATGCATATATATATTTACCAACCACTCCGCACAAGCAGGATGTGACACAAGGTCAATTTCTTTAACAGGTTTGAAGCCAGAGGATTAAAATGTTTTTTTTTCAATCAACAAATAATAATACAAAACAGTAAAAATTTATTTTCAACTCAAATAATATTTGTTTTAATTCTCACCAACTATGCTACAGGAGGATCGAAATGGTTTGGATATTAACTGTCCACATGTGCATGTTCATGCAACCATCTTGTTTTTTTTCTCTGTTTAGTATTCCCTGCTGCTCTTTTATTAAAGAGTGTTGTTTGTTAGAGAAGAGTTAACTCTCTTAACAATAACCTTTATTTTGATAGCAGATGGGTTCAATCAATAAATAATAATACAAAACAGTAAAATTTATTTTCAACTCAAACAATATTTGTTTTTATTCTCACCAACCATGCTACAGGAGGATTGATACGGATTAGACATTAACTGTCTACATGTACATGTTTTCTTCTCTGTTTAACATTCCCTGCTGCCCTTTTACTGAAGAGTTATTTCCCCTAACAATAGCTGGGGGAGGGGGATTCCAATGTGTTGACATTTCGTCTCATTTCTCATTCTTGTTTTTTTTTTTAGGATTGGAAAGAAATCCACACGTCTTGTGCGAGCAGCAGCCCTGAAATTATCGCAGGAAGTATGTAGTATGCTCAAACGACCAGAGTATGTGACAGTCACAAGGTGTCTGGAAGGGTAAGTTGAATTTGGGTAAACATATGTATGATAGGTACTCGTCCTGTGTCCCTGGCGCATAAAAATCTTTTTAGATTTTATTGCATATATATATATATTTACCAACCTCTCTGCACGAGCAGGATGTGACACAAGAATTCAGAGTTTTCCTTCTCCTAGATCGGTTGCCTAACTAAGGTTAAAGAGCCCTTAAGGGGCGACGAGTCCATTTCCTATGACTTTAACCATTACACCACATGCTTCCTATTTTATTGCATATATATATATACACACACATGCACACGCACACACACCAACCCCCTCCGCACGAGCAGAATGTGACACAAGGTCAATTTCTTAAGTGGAGTTTAACAGGTTTGAATTCAGAGTTTTCCTTCTCCTAGACTGATTACGTAGCCATGGTTAAAGAGCCCAGTCTGCCCTGCTATTTACCCATAGCTGGAGAGAGAATTGGATTCATACCTTTCCCAAGGGTATTAGCACCTTGTGAAATGCAAACAGCTTCGTTGAGGAATTGAACTCTGGTCAACGAGTCCATTTCCTACGACTTTA
>CM042181.1:39272085-39284585 GCA_023376005.1 Doryteuthis pealeii | reverse complement strand
ATCTAGAAGCGGGTTCTAACCCGGCATTTGGCTGGTTGAGGAGCGGTGGATAATAAATAGTTAGTTTCTCGCAGTCCTTATTAATGTTTTGGTCTTACATATATTGGATTTATGTTTTAATCACAGAATTGCAACCACAGTGCTTTCCCTTTTCTTAATATTTCAAATGCGCTTGAATTTAGAAATATCTTGCTCAGATATAATAAGATTCGTTTCATTATTTTCCACATCTAAAATCGTGCTAGGTGGCATTCTGTGTGATGTGAATTGTTACATATACTTTACATGTTGTTAATTGTTTTTATTTTTGCAAGTTTTTATGTGAGACAACATTACACACAATCTGACCTTTATATATAGATAAGATTGGTTGTGTATTTATGATAGTGGTTGAAACTTTTGCAACATTAAAATACATGTGGTTTAAATTTAATCTCTTAAAATAATGCTTGTCTTCTTTTTTCGTTTTTTTTGCTTTATTTTTTTTTTGTACGTTTATGGTTTTACTATTTTTGTATTATTTATTTTATCAAATCCTCTCAGGAACAATTTATTCTCAAGAATGGAACGAAGCATTTGGTGAGTGCAATGGAATCCTTTGTGCTGAAGGCGAAAGAAATCTTGTCCGACTACCTAGACAGAAGAATTGGTAGGTTTCTTTTCATAAGAATTTCTTATTTTGTAAATAAATTTTGTATTACTAGTTCTTGCCAGCTACAAAACTTTATCAGTTCATTAAAATGAAACCCACTGAGCGTTTGATATGTGCTGGGCTAAAACGAAACCAAAAACCAAACCAAGGATTATTATACTTTAACATATTGAAGCTATTGGCAGATTAGCTCGTTAAGGTAAACATAGTCAACATGGTGTAATAATTAAATCATGCGATATTGCTGGTATTATCCACAGTCCAGTTCTTGTTCAAGATTGTTATACTTTTTACGTAATGTGAACTTGCTAAAAGATTGATACTGCTGTGGTTTCGTTCACGTATGCGAGAAACATAAACAGACAGAACGTTTCCCACCATGACACACACTACAGCACATCTGCCCGGGAGATCTGAGTATTCCTGGCTTAGGTAAGACATCACTATTATGATCTCTCTAACCTAATGCCCTTTACGGCATAGCCCCAAACCCTTTTTATCATATGTGGTGCTAGAAGGCAGTGGCTTGCGGCGGTCTACATTACGTCTATCTTGATGGTGACAGGTTCCAGTTCCTGGCAGTCTGGGGAATGTGGAGCACCCCTTCATCACCATTGCTCCCTGCACAACTTTCTCTCTCTTTCTCTCTCTCTATCGTTTCTCTCTCTATCGTTTTCTCTCTCTCTATCGTTTTTCTCTCTCTCTCTCACTCTCGTTTCTCTCTCTTCTCTCTCACTCTCGTTTTCTCTCTCTCTCTCTCTCTCTCTCTCTCGTTTTCTCTCTCTCAATCTCTCTCTCTCTCTCTCTCTCTCTCTCTCTCTCTCTCTCTCTCTCTTGTTTTTTCTTTTCTATTTTTTTCTTTTTTCTCTTCCTCTCTTTGAACAGGTCACTTTTACAGTCAAGACTGTTATGTATTCTTGTATCGATATTTTCTTCAAGTGTTTTAACCTTACAGTAGTACTAACATGGCTTCATGAAAAATCTTGTCATTTCTGTGTTTTTGTAGGACTGAACCGCAGATATTTAAGACCAAATTCATTGGCTGGGATGATGTCATTGCAGTTGACTATACAAGATCTGCAGACTCCGTTATTCGAAGAGGCGCCGACATGAAGGTAAGAATTTTATTTATCATTTGCCAGGAAGCTAAGCCAATGATTGAAAATGGTGACTGTTTGATTTTGGTGAATAATAGATTATTCCTTACGAAAAAGATGAAAAAAAGAAAGAAAAAATAGTGTGAGAGAGTTAAATCAAGATTATTATACTTTTTACATATTGAACTATATTTAATAGCTCTTAAGTAAACATATCAAACGTTGTAATAAGTAGATTACTGTTGTATATCCACAGGTCCTGCTAGTCAAGATTATTATACCGCCCTGTCGGCTGGGGCATTAGAATGCACCGACTGCACCTCTGCAGAGGGGTAAGACTCCCCCAATAGGGCCACCCCGTTATGCTTAAGGATAGAGCCCAGGTGGATGAGCAGTTCATGACTTGCAATACTCCACTTTGGCCCTATCTTTGGCTAGACAGGCGGTCGGAGAGGCCCCCTCTGATCAATCGGCTGGTCACGTCAAGCCTTAGCACCTATATGATTTTCCCAAACCTATTGCCCTTATGGCAAACCCCAAACCTTTTTATCATATGAGTGCTAGAAGGCGGTAACTGAGGGTCTACATATCCTGGGAATGACGTTAAACTCTATCTGATGGTGAGGTTCCAGTTTTGGAGGTTTGGGGAATGTGGAGCACCCCTTCATTACCATTGCTCCCTGGTCCATTCTGACCCAGAGTGGTAGTACCTGTTAGGGTCCCATCTATGGGTTAAATAGAAAAATGTATTTATAAAAAAGTTGTATTATCCATTAAGAATTGATTTATTTCAAAACTTTATCGGTCATTAAATGACCCACTGAGGTTGATATGCCGTAAAACAAAACAAAACCAAACCGAGATTATTATACTTTTTACATATTGAACTATTTGGCAATAGCTCTTAAGTAAACATATCAAATGTTGTAATAATTAAATCATTATACTATGGTATATCCACAGGTCCTTCTAGTCAAGATTATTATACTTTTTACATATTGAACTATTTGGCAATAGCTCTTAAGTAAAAAATATCAAACATTGTAATAATTAAAACCATCATATTGTGGTACATCCACAGGTCCTGCTAGTTGATTATTAATATATAAATATCAACAGAAGAAATAAAATATTATATACAACAAATGATTCACACATGTATTACAAAAGAAGAAAAATTACTTGGTAATTTCCTATAAGTATAACACAAAGGGGAACCACTCTTGACTGATAAATTATTTATTTTCTCATTAAACTAAACCTTAACCCTAACTCCGTCTTCTTTTTTCCTAGTAGAACAATAAATAAATAAAATAATTTATCGGTCAAGAGTGGTTCCCCTTTGTTTATGTTAGAGTTATAGGAAATAACCAATTACTTTTTTTTATTTTGAATTTAGTAAAATATCATTTATTGAAAAAATAAAATTTTCTTTTTTCACATTTTTTCAGGTGATAATGGAAAGGGACAAAATCAAAACAGATTTATCTGCGTTATTTGTTTCCCGCCAACCTTCCATGTCTTCAGAGGAAGCTGTAAGTAATTTCTTATTTCATACAATTTCATATAAAACTAGAAGCGGCTACCCGCCTTGGTAGAGGGCTATACATAAACTTACTCTCGCAGATCCATTGATTGTTTTGGTCTTAATTGTGTAAGTTAATCAATGAGTATGTAATTTATAGTAAAAAATCATTAATACATACAATAAATCTTATTTATTAACCACTAGAAGCGGCTACCCGGCATTGCTTGGGTTGAGGAGGGTGGATAATAAAAAGTTAGTCTCGCAGATCCATTAATTGTTTTGGTCTTACATAATTGATTTATGTTTTAATCACGAATGCAACCAATGACTTTCCCTTTTCTTAATATTCAAATCCTAATTTTAAAATATCTTTCCAGATATAAATAAGATCTTCATTATTTTTCCACAAAATGCGTGCTCTGGTGATAGTGAATGTGTACATATACTTACATTGTTGTTAATTGTTTTATTTTTGCAGTTTTGTATGTTTGTAGACATACATACACACAACTGACCTTTATATATAGATAGATTGGTTGTGTATTTATGAAGTGGTTGAAACTTTGCAACATTAAATAATGTTGGGGTTTAAATTTAATCTCTAAAATAAGCTTGTCTTTCTTTTTTCGTTTTTTTTTGTTTATTTTTTTTGTACGTTTATGGTTTTACTATTTTTGATTATTTTATTTTTCAAATCCTCTCAGGAACAATTATCTCAAGAATGGAACGAAGATTTGGATGGAATGGAATCCTTTGTGCTGGAAGGGAAGAAATTTGTCCGACTACCAGAAGAAGAATTTGGTAGGTTTTTTTAAAGAATTTCTTATTTAAAAATTTATACTAGTCTTGCCAGCTACAAAACTTTATCAGTCATTAAATGACCCACTGAGGTTGATATGCTGTAAAACAAAACCAAACCAAACCAAGATTATTATACTTTTTACATATTGAACTATTTGGCAATAGCTCTTAAGTAAACATATCAAACATTGTAATAATTAAATCATCATATTGTGGTATATCCACAGGTCCAGCTTGTCAAGATTGTTATACTTTTTACGTAATGAACTTGCTACAAAGAGATACTGTGGTGTTTGCTTCGTTCAGTATGCGAGAAGAGGCAAGAGATGTGGCAGGACAACTTGTGGGTGCTTCACCATGACAGCACACCTACACACACTGCCCTGAGTATCTGAGAGTTCCTGGCCTAGAAGAACATCACTATATGATTTTCCCAACCCTATTGCCCTTACGGCAAGCCCCAACCCCTTTTTATCATATGGGTGCTAGAAGGCAGTGGCTGCGGGTCTACATTAACTCTATCTGATGGTGAGGTTCCAGTTCTGGAGGTCTGGGGAATGTGGAGCACCCCTTCATCACCATTGCTCCCTGGTCCACTCTGCCCCTGGAGTGGTAGTACCTGTTAGGGTCCCATCTATGGGTTAAATAGAAAAATGTATTTATAAAAAAATTGTATTATCCGTTAAGAATTGATTTATTTCAAAACTTTATCGGCATTAAATAACCCACTGAGGTTGATATGCCGTAAAATAAAACAAACCAAAAGAACATCACTGTGCTGGAGCAATCTCCCAACTAATCAACCAGCGGGTCACAACAAGTCCTAGCACCTATATTATTATCCTGACCCTGTTGCTCTTATGACAACCCACCCCACAACCTTTTTTATCATATATATTTACCAACCCTTCAAAGATGTGACACAAGGTCAATTTCTTAAGTGAAGTTTAACCGGTTGGACTTCAGGGTTTTCCTTCTAGACTGGTGTGACTTTTTGACTGTGATTTCCCTTACAATTAAAGCAATTACTTTTTTTTTTTTTTTTTTTTTTTTTTTCACTCTGAACGTCCCCACTATTCGGATCATTAATTCCCTCAAAAGAGATTTCCTCATAAAAAAGAGCTTTTTTTTCTCTTAACACCTAGATACCTAAAGATTTCATCTCTAACTAGCTTGAACTTCATGGTGACCGTTCAATTCTCTTAAACTTTACTGCCCAATCCTTTGTGTCCTTAAAAGAACAACCACCCACCCATATACATATGGCTGGGCTTACACATTCTATTTTTATTTTTTATTTTTTTCTGACCATGGCCTGTGATCTACTAGGAAAAAAGAAGACAGGGTTAGGGTTTGGGATTAGTTTAATGGGTAGATCACATATTGGAATGTAAACAACTCAGTAGATCACATATTGGAAGAACACTGATTAATGGGAAATAATGGGTAGTTAATGGTAGATCACATATTGGAAGAACACTGTTTAATGGGAAAATAATGGGTAGTTAATGGGTAGATCACATATTGGAATGTAAACAACTCTGTAGATCACATATTGGAATGTAAACAACTCTGTAGATCACATATTGGAATGTAAACAACTCGGTAGATCACATATTGGAATGTAAACAACTCGGTAGATCACATATTGGAATGTAAACAACTCTGTAGATCACATATTGGAATGTAAACAACTCTGTAGATCACATATTGGAATGTAAACAACTCTGTAGATCACATATTTGAAGAACACCGATTCGTCTTAAACGGTATGACAACCCATCTGGGATTATTTTAATGCCAAGTTGTATTTCGGTGCTCTTCCAATATGTGATCTACCAAAGGTTTGTGATCTACTATTGATCTACTATTCATGGCATGTGATTTACTAGGAAAAAAGAAGACAGGGTTAGGGTTAAGGTTTAGGGTTAGTTTAATGGGTAGTTAATGGGTAGATCATATATTGGAATGTAAACTCATTAGATCACATATTGGATTAAAAACCATTCGGAAGATCACATATTGGAAGAGCACCATTTTTTTCTCTCTCCATGATTGTTTTTTTTTTTTTTTTTCTAAATTTTTTTCTAATTTTTCTCTCTCTCTCTCTCTCTCTTTGTTTTTTCTCTTTCTCTTTTGTTTTTCTAATTTTTTTTTTTTCTTTCTTCCTCTCTTTGAACAGGTCACTTTTACAGTCAAGACTGTTATGTATTCTTGTGTCGATATTGGATAGCAGCAGAACTTTCAGACGATGAAGAAGATGAGAATGCTGAACCACCAGAGGATGACTATAAATGTATTGTGTATTTCTGGCAGGGAAGAGAAGCCGGCAATATGGGTTGGCTCACTTTCACTTTCAGGTTAGACAGGATACACGACTTTTGGGCTTTTCTTTTTTCTTTTTCCTTTCTCTTTCTTTTTTTCTTTCTCTTTCTTTTTTTCTTTCTCTTTCTCTTTTTTCTTTCTCTTTTTTCTTTTTCTTTTTCTTCTTTCTTTCTTTTTTCTTTCTTTCTTTTTTCTTTCTTTCTTTTTTCTTTCTTTCTTTTTTCTTTCTTTCTTTTTTGTTTTTCTTTCTCTTTTGTTTTTCTTTTTCTCTTTTTTCCTTTTTTCCTTTCTCTTTCTCTTTTTTCCTTTCTCTTTCTCTTTTTCCTTTCTCTTTCTCTTTTTTCCTTTCTCTTTTTTCCTTTCTCTTTTTTCCTTTTTCCTTTCTCTTTCTCTTTCATTCACTTTTTCTTGCTTTCAGATTTTTGTATCTTCTTTAGTCCTGTTTAATTACTTTCTGAAAGTAATTAAACAAGCCTGAAGAATATACTTGCAAACCGTCTTTCTTATATATATATATATATATATATATATATATATATATATAAAATGTGTGTGTGTGTGTTTCTCTATAAATTTTGTATTTTTTTAAGTACTTAAAAGATTTATCTATTATTCTTTTTTTAATTTTTATTTAAGTTTGTTTTCTCGTGTGTGTTTCAGTTTACAAATCTACTACTATATATATATATAATTTTGACAGCAAGTGGCTATGTATATATGTGTGTGTGTAAGTTTAAAAATGAAAATGAATCTGACAATTATGTTGAAAAAATGAATAAAGGAAAAAAAATGTTGAATGGATTTTCTTTATTTTTTCAACGTGTGTGTGTTTCTCAATAGATTTTGTATTTTTTAAGTACTTAAAATTTTTAAATTATAAAAAAAAGTCATCTATTTACTCATTGATTTAAAAAAAAATCTTTTTTATTTAAAAAAAAAAAATTTTATTTAAAATTTTTTCCTTCTCTCTTGTGTGTTTTTAATTCTAAAAATAAAATTTTGAATTTCTAATTCTAATTAATTCTAATTTAATTTTAAGTTTTTTAATTATTAATATTAAGTTTTAATTCTAATTAAATTTTAATTCTAAAAAAAAAATCCCTATCTATGGGTTAAATAGAAAAATGTATTTATAAAAAAAATTGTATTATGCATTAAGAATTGATTTATTTCAAAACTTTATCGGCATTAAATGACCCACTGAGGTTGATATGCCGTAAAACAAAACAAAATCAAATCTAAAAATAGAATTTTGATTCTTATTATTTTTTTCCTTCTCCTTTGTGTGTTTCAGTTTACAAAAGAAGTTTTGAAGTATTTAAAATTTATAAATTATTAAAAAAAAAAATCATCTATTTATATTTATTGATCTAAAAAATTTTTTTTTTGTTTTAATTCTTATTTATTTTTTTCCTTCTCCCTTGTGTGTTTCAGTTTACAAAAGAAGTTTTGAAGTATTTAAAATTTATAAATTATTAAAAAAAAAATCATCTATTTATTTATTTATTGATCTAAAAAAATTTTTTTTTTTTGTTTTAATTCTTATTTTTTTTTTCCTTCTCCCTTGTGTGTTTCAGTTTACAAAAGAAGTTTTGAAGTATTTAAAATTTATAAATTATTAAAAAAAAAAATCATCTATTTATTTATTTATTGATCTAAAAAAATTTTTTTGTTTTAATTCTTATTTATTTTTTTCCTTCTCCCTTGTGTGTTTCAGTTTACAAAAGAAGTTTTGAAGTATTTAAAATTTATAAATTATTAAAAAAAAATCATCTATTTATTTATTTATTGATCTAAAAAAATTTTTTTTTTTTTTTAATTCTTATTTATTTTTTTCCTTCTCCCTTGTGTGTTTCAGTTTACAAAAGAAGTTTTGAAGTATTTAAATTTATAAATTATTAAAAAAAAATCATCTATTTATTTATTTATTGATCTAAAATAATTTTTTTTTGTTTTAATTCTTATTTATTTTTTTCCTTCTCCCTTGTGTGTTTCAGTTTACAAAAGAAGTTTTGAAGTATTTAAAATTTATAAATTATTAAAAAAAAAATCATCTATTTATTTATTTATTTATTGATCTAAAAAAATTTTTTTTTTGTTTTAATTCTTATTTATTTTTTTCCTTCTCCCTTGTGTGTTTCAGTTTACAAAAGAAGTTTGAAAGTCTGTTTGGTGATAAGTTGGAAGTTGTTCGTACTCATCAACAACAAGAAAACCTTAAATTCCTATCTCACTTCAATCGTAAATTTGTCATTCATAATGGCAAGAGAAAATTACCGTCTGCTCCAGCCGTCAAACGTGGTGTGGAAATGTTCCATCTAAGAGCTAACGACAGCCCCATCGCTACCAGATGCATCCAAGTAAGGAGTGTTTTTTTTGTTTTTTTTATATATATTGAGTATCTGCTTTGAAACTCTTAAAGTCCTATACCGCCCCATTCCACCCGGCCAGAAATCTCATTCGTTTTCCCAATCCACCCCAAACGATAGCCTTTGTTTAAATGTAACATTAAACATATTTAGAAGTCTTTAATTCAAGGGAAATAACAGGTAACTTTAAATGAAAAGGCCATTTTTTGATAAATCTTTATAGGAATGGGGCTCTGGCCTTTGTTTAAATGTAATATTAAACATATTTAGAAGTCTTTAAATCAAGGGAAATAACCGGTAATTTTAAATGAAAAGGCCATTTTTAGCCATTTTTTGATAAATCTTTATAGTAATGGGGCTCTGGCCTTTGTTTAAATGTAATATTAAACATTTAGAAGTCTTTGATTTAAATACGCCAACTATCATACACAATACAACCCGCTATCGACTTCAGAATACCAAAACATAAAATTCTGCCCACTTCTCCACCTACACTACAACTGACACGGCCACCGGACATTTTACTGACTTTATTATTCACGTTACAACTATCACCAAAATCTCCTTTAAATTCATTTCTATCTTTTCCTTGCTTTTCATGTTCCTTTTTCCAATACATTTGTTGAAACTTAAAAAATCTGTGTTTGTTTTTCCTCGTCACCATACGCTTGCTACTAACCCTGTTTATTACAATAGTTTGGCTGTTGATCAACCAGGCGTCAAAAGAACTTTTGAAGGTCTAACTCAAATCATTGTTGTTGTACTCCCATCATTCCAACATGTGCCACGAGAAGAATTACAATCATTTAAAAAAAAAAAAGAAGGTCTTTGACACTGTATCTTCCCTTATTTTTTAAAACTTCTTCTTCTGCACCCTCATCTTTCTGTCTATCTTTCTTTCTATCTATCTATCTATCTATCAGTCTAGATATTTGTCTTTTTGTCTATCTTTTCTGACCTTCCTCAGGTATTCCCTTTGTATCCAAGCATAATAACGAACCAACCTGGGAAATCATTTTTAATAGTTTGACTGTTGATCTAACATGCGTCGAAGAACTTTCTAAGAAAAAAAGAAAAAAATATGCTTAGAAATGGTTGTCTCCATGATGAATAAAACTTGAAAAATTTGGTTTTGATAATCGAAAATGCTTTTATGTTTCCTTTATGACTTAAAGATAAATATTTTTTTTATTTTTTCAGATTAAGCCAGATGCATCTTTATTAAATTCGCATTTCTGGTGAGTACGACTTTATAAATAAATAACAAAATCACAATATGTGCTTTTTTTTTTTTTTTTTTTTTTTTTTTTTGTAATTTTTAAAAAATTTTATTTATTTATTTATTTTTAAGGAAATCAATACTTAAAAGTAAGCTACAAATGTCCTTTTAAAAATGATTTTATTTTTTGTTTATTTCTAACTTTTATTTTTTTTATTTATTTATTTGGACCAAGTAACCAATAAGCACCCCAAATCATCAACTTAATGAAAGGTTCACATTCTAACTCGTCACCGGTAACTTCCGCTTCCAAATTTTTGTAAACAAATGATTTTAATCAGAAGTTTATGGAGATGTTGAACTCACAATAAACTAAATAAATAGATGGTTGGTACACGTAATCAAATTAAAATTCAATAGCAAAATCTTTTTTTAAATAAATACTTTTTAATCAGAAATTTATGAATATTTTTCAACACTTACAATGATTAAAAAAAAGACGAAAGACATTTTTATACTAAAATAGTTTTTATTTAATCAGAAGAGAAATGCAATTATGTTTATTTAAATAAAAATAGTTTTTATTTACAAAATATTTTTATGCTTATTAAAATAAAAGGATGTCGTTCAGAAATAGTATCACACAATTTGTAAAAAATTGTTTTTGTCAGATACAATACGATTGCAAAAATTGTCTGTTCATTCACTTTCAAATATTTGAAAGTGAAATTTACTGGTGTAGAGTTAAAATATGAACCCTTCATTAAGTTGATGATTTGGGGTGCCTATTAGTTACTTGGTCCATTTATTTTGTTAAGAAAATTAATACTTAAAGGAAAGGTACAAATCTCCTTTTAAAAAATGTCTTTTTTTTTTTTTTTTTTTTTTTTTTTCAAAAGTTCCAGATACCATATACTGACTTGAAACCTAAAATTAATAGATTCCTTCATACAAAATGGCAGCAACACTGGAATAACTGTATCCACAATAAACTCTTCCTAATCAAACCAACTTTAAGGAAGTCTAGAAAGGAAAAAGTCATTATGTCCCTATTATGCATTGGTCATACAAAACTAACACACTCTTATATACTCGAACAACAACCACAATGTGAAACATGTCAAACACCCCTGACAGTTAAACACTTATTGATGGAATGCAGATTTTTTGCTCCCATCAGAAACCATTATTTTAAAGCAAACAATATGAAGGATCTATTTGAAAATGTTAACATTGGGGATATTTTCTCCTTTTTAAGGGAAATAAAATTATACCATAGAATATAGACATGAAACAAATCAATGCCATACAATATAATTCCCAATAATGCTAACACATTGTTAAAACCTATTACTAAAAGTATATATATGAATACACAATATGTATAACACCCCAACCGCTAGGCATGGACGGGTTGATATGCCGTTAAAATCAATAAACCAACCAACCTAAGATGTGGTCGGACGCATCATCAGTAATTTTCTTCAGTTCACTGGGGGTTTCAGGTGTTTTCAGTTCTTAAGGGGTTGAGATTGCATTGAACAATCCAAACCAAAATTTCTTCCTCGTCTTTTTTGGTTATTTCCTATAAGTCTAACATAAACAAAGGGGAACCACTCTTGGCTGATAAATTATTTATTTATTTATTGATCTACTAGGAATAAAGAAGACGGGGTTAGGTTTAGAGTTAGTTTAATGGGGAAATAAATAAATAATTTATCAGTCAAGAGTGGTTACCCTTTGTTTATGTTGAATTTATAGGAAATAACCCATTTTTTTCATTCATTCTTTATTTTTATTTATTTACTTTTATTTTCTTTTCTTTCTTCCTCTACTTTTATTTTCTTTTTTCTTTCTTTACTTTTTTTTCTTTCTTTCTTTACTTTTATTTTCTTCTTTCTTTCTTTCTTTCTTTACTTTTATTTTCTTCTTTCTTTCTTTCTTTCTTTCTTCATTCTTATTCGTCTTTCATTCCTTTTTTTTTTTTTATTCAACTATTTCCTTCTTTTAGATTTAATTTTTACTTTCCCTCTCTTAATCAATTTTTCGTTCATTTCATTTCGTTTTTTTTCTTTTTTCTTTCATTCATTATTTCTTTCTTTCTTTTCTTTCATTCATTATTTCTTTCTTTCTTTCTTTCTTTCTTCTTGCAATGTTCAATTTTCTTCCGTTTATTCATTTCTTTTTTTAATCTTGTTTTAAATAATTTTTGTCTTTATTTATTTATTTATTTTTCTTTCTCTTAGTTACATCCTGAAAGTGCCATTTGCCAGTGAAGACTTGCAAGGAATTGTCTACGTGTGGATCGGAACCAAGGCTGACCACGAAGAAGCACGACTTGCTGAAGAGATTGCCTATGACATGTTTAAAGTAAGAATTAATTATTTATAATTTTCATATCATATATGTTAACTATTGGTTAATGGAACAAGCCAAACACCTCCTCAACTTAGTGGACTCTTCCTAGCAGTAGTAGCAACAACTACTTAATCTGTTGCAGTTTGTCCAT
>CM042181.1:39219585-39267085 GCA_023376005.1 Doryteuthis pealeii | reverse complement strand
TTTTTTAAAGCAATATTTCATTCATAAAATTTTTTAAGCAATATTTCATTCATAAAATTTTTTAAGCAATATTTCATTTATCAATCTTTTTTAAGCAATATTTCATTTATCAATCTTTTTTAAGCAATATTCTACTTATTAATTTTTTTAAAGCAATATTTTATTTATTAATTTTTTTAAAGCAATATTTTTTTATTTTTTAAGAAATATTCTATTTATTCTTTTTAGCGATATTTTTTTTTTTTTAAATTTTCAAGTGATATTTTATTCATTTATTTGTATTTTTATCAGTGTGTTATTTATTTCATTTTTTTTTTTTATCAATATTTTATTTCATTTTTTTTTAAACTTTTTTTTTTTTTTTTTTTAGCAATATTTTATTCATTCATTTAATTTGTATTTTAAGTGATATTTTATTCATTTAATCATATTTTAGCAATAATTTATTTATTTTCTTTTAAATAAGTAAATTATTCAAGCAAACACGGTAGGCTACATCAAGATCTATAATATAATGTATTATATATAATATTATATAATTTCTTTCTTTTGTTTGGAAGTGACTAAAAATACTAAAGAAATGCTCAACGAATCTACTAGTCATAACTTGGTTTAAGTCAACATAATAAAAAACAAATTGGCATATTTAGCTGTATTCTTTTATGTGTATATATATAATCTACTGTTATTATTTGCTCTACTTGGTGTATTGAGCACTTTAGCATTCTGTTCAGAATTTTCTAAGTCCATAGCCCCATTTCTATAAGGATTTATCAAAAAATGACTAAAGATGGCCTTTTCATTTAAAGGTACCTGAGTTATTTCCCTTGAATTAAAGACATTTAAATATGTTCAATATTACATTTAAACAAAGTCCATAGCCCCATTTCTATAAAGATTTATCAAAAAATGGCTAAAAATGGCCTTTTCATTTAAAGGTACCCGAGTTATTTCCCTTGAATTAAAGATTTCTAAATATGTTTAATATTACATTTAAATAAAGGCTATCGTTTGGGATGGATTAGTAAAAACGAATGTGACTTCTAGCCAGGTGGAATGAGGCGGTATAGGACGTTAAGAGTTAACTTAGGCAACTCTTTTGGTAATTTTTCTTTTGGCCATTACAGCTGATTATTTTCAGGTGGTGCATATGTTTTGGTCTTTTCTTCTTTTTTTAAAAGAATTTATTTTCTCCTGGCATAAATTTGTATTTTGTAATTACAAATTATCAATCTATTAATTAGATCACAAGTTTTTTCTACATCATCATAGTTTAAAAAAAATAATAATAATATAATGTATCATATATATTATGCAGTGTAGTATATTAAGAAAATTGAAAAAACACAGGTTTAAATAAGTTGAGTGGTAAGTTTATTGGCTGACGCTGCAGTGTTTCGATTTATTAATTAGATCATCTTCAGGGCATTTGTTGGTATATGGAAGGTGATAAAAAAATTTTTTTTAATTCTGTTATAAAAATTTTTTTTTATCACCTTCCATATACCAACAAATGCCCTGAAGATGATCTAATTAATAGATCGAAACACTGCAGCATCGGCCAATAAACTTACCACTCAACTTATTTAAACCTGCGTTTTTTCAATTTTCTTAATATGCTACATACCATCGGATTCACTTCCTTTTCTTCACATATTATGCAATATATTATATATTTAATATAATCTTTTTTATTATATATGTATATGCCTTTCTTTGTTTTTTTTTGTTGTTTTTTTTGCATTATTAAATTATTTACAACACAGCCAGTTTCTTTATTGATATCATTTTTTAACAGAAGTCTGTATTTATGATTCTTTTATTAAAAATCTTTGCCATTGAGACTTATAAAAATCTTCTGATATAATTATCTAGACTTATCTTTATTGAAAAAAAATAAAAATCGTTTTTGCCAGTTCATTTTTTCATATTACATAAAATAATATAGGGGGTAGTAGACCTCATAAAAAAATATTTCCCCTAATATATTTTAGAAAAAAACTATTTCAGACATATATTCATCCAAAGGTAAGTAATTATGGAAATTTTCGTGAAAATTGGACCATTAATTTATATTTCATAGAATTTAAAAAAAAACATTAGTTATAACTTGTTTTTGGCTACGTTAAATTTCAATTGATTTAACAGTGAAAAATATGTAAACATTGTTTTTCGTTTATAATTTGCATTATTTTTGTAAGCCGAAATTTTTTTTTTAAATCATTAGGAGTTTGTTTAATGCTTCTTCTTTCGAGTGAATAAAAAGATTTCAAGATAATGTTAACCATTATGTAAGTTTTATTATGTTAAATATAGTAGGGGGGTAAATTTCATGGAGAAAATTGGTGGTACACACGGAAAACTTTAATATAAACAGCATTTATGCATCAGAAAAATAGTATTTTAGGGAAACCTACCTATATATGCCTTTCTTCTTTTTTTTTTTTTTTTTTTCTTTTTGCCTGACAAAAATTTTCTTTTTATCTAAAAAAAATTTTTTGTTCGCCGCAGGATGACCTGGCTGATGATGATGTAATGATACTAGATAATGGTGTTAACGTCTTCCTTTGGGTTGGGCGTAAGACCAGTGACGTGGAAATCAAGTTGGCTTTCAAGAGTGCACAGGTGAGTTTTACCTGGATTTATACCGCCCCCTCTCTCTCTTGGCAACCAGCAACAATCTATCTCAGTCTGTTCATATCTGGTGATCACTTAAGCAACAGCGAGTACTGTAAGCAACTTTGTTTATCAAAATTGACTTGATTTGGCATTAAATAACCCTAAAAGGGTTGATATGCCATAAAACAAAACAACCAAACCCATTTTGTTGCCCCCTGTCGGTGGGGCGTTAGAATGCACCGACTGCACCTCTGCAGAGGGGTAAGACTCCCCCAATGGGGCCACCTGTTGACCGTGGGTAGCGACCTGTGATGCTTAAGGATAGAGCCCAGGTGGATGAGCAATTCATGACATGCAATACTCCACTTTGGCCCTATCTTGGGCGGTCGGAGAGGCCCCCTCCGATCAATCGGCTGGTCACGTCAAGCCCTAGCACCTATATGATTTTGCCAACCCTATTGCCCTTATGGCAAGCCCCAACCCCTTTTTATCATATGGGTGCTAGAAGGCGGTGGCTGCGGGTCTACATGTCCTGGGAATGACGTTAAACTCTATCTGATGGTGAGGTTCCAGTTTTGGAGGTTTAGGGAATGTGGAGCAACCCTTCATCACCATTGCTCCCTGGTCCACTCTGACCCAGAGTGGTAGTACCTGTTAGGCTCCCATCTATGGGTTAAATAGAAAAATGTTTATCAAAAAATTGTATTATCCATTAAGAATTGATTTATTTCAAAACTTTATCGGCATTAAATAACCCACTGAGGTTGATCTGCCATAAAACAAAACAAAACAACCAAACCCTTTCTGTTACCAATTTATCCTGAGTAATCTGTTCTTAATAGAAAACACAACGTGGTATTGAATTTGAATATATAAACACACACACACACATATATATATATATATATATATATATATATAGCATTTTTTCTTTTAAACATGTTTCGTTAAACTGTACTAACGATTCTTGTCGGATGAGTTTTTGTTCGATCCATTCTAATTTTCTGGCCATCTTTTTAATGTCAGGGTTGGAACTGGTGTAGCAATCCACCAAAGGTTTCTTTACGAACGCTTTCGGCATGTCCATCTGCCATCTTTAGGTGTGAAACTGATGGGATGTTTCGGGTGTCTCGTTTTTAAAACAACGAGCAGTAACGTAGGAATTGGTAGTGGGAGGTAGTAGGAATTGGTTATGGGTTCAAACAATGATAGCAGTAGAGATTTTTGTGGGGGGGGGGGTCACAAGTTTGTGAGAATGAAAGGGGAATAATGGAAGTTAAATAGGCGGGAAATTATAGGCATTTGAGAACATGTTGACTTGTTTTGAAGTTTATTTTGTTTAAGGTGTGGTTTTTTGTTTGATATATGGAGCTTTGATTATTTGAAGTTTTTGTTTGTTTTTTTTCTTTGTGTAGTGGGACTGTATTTTCTGTTAAAATTTTACCGTAGGTAGAGAGGGGCACAATGTGTTTGAAGGTGTTGATTAATAGAGCTCATATCAGATAGATGTAGCGTTAATCTGCGTGATAATGTGGTCGTCGTGTAGCCAATATACGTGTTATTAAGTTTGGAGAGGCAGTCTCCTACTGGACATTTAAATTTGTACACGAGATTGGTCTCATTAAATATATATATATATATATATATATATATATATACACACACCCTCACACACACTCATATATATTAAGATATTTTTAATACCCTATAGGCTGTTTGGTAGCACTAGGCATGGCTGTCCCGCTTTTAGCCACCAAAACTGTGTTATCACACCTAGTTAGCAGCTGATGAGCACAGGGTATCGCACATGGTATTTATTACACATTGTATTTATACACATTGTATGATGAAAACATATATATATTATATATTATATTTTTTGCTTGAAGGCAATTACAATGCATGTATCGCATAAAATTCGATACTTTTTTTTATAGAAAATGAATTTGACAAGTGTTATCCCGGCAAAGGATCGCTTGGTGTGTAGAACATTGTACTGTGGCCGAGGCAATATGGTCTTTGACTATGCGTGCTGAGGTCCCGGTTTCGATTTCTGTCGGAGGGAAATCGTTAGTATACATCGCTGATGAGACTTAATAAAGTCGAAACAGTCTGTACGATGTTCTACACACAAAGCGATCCCTTGCCGGGATTACACTTGTCAAGTTCATTTTCTATTAAAAAAAAGTATTGAATTTTATGCGATACATGCATTGTAATTGCCTTCAAGCAAAAGTATAATATATACTTTATTCAACAATGCTTCTAAAAAACAAACATCCAAAAATCTTTATATATATATTAAGATTTAAGAGATGCCTTTATGATATTTAAACCAGGCAAAAATTCTCAAGCCCCAGACGTTACTGGCACATGTTTAATTTTTATCTTTTCTTTTGCAGGTCTACATTCAACATATGCGTAATAAACAACCCGAACGCAAGCGAATTTTACTTCTTGCCCCGAAATACAAAGAGAACCGTAAATTCACAAAATGTTTCCACGGATGGGGTAAATACAAAGAAGTACTGAACTGAGGAGTTTAACCCTCAACCCCCACCCACTAACACCACCACCACCACATGGGCAATGTCAGGGGTCATCTTCATCCCCCGCCCCTCTTCTCTTGCCCATGTTCCAACACCAGAGGGACAGACGTGCTGGGGGTGTAAGAAAACAAGTTAACATTGGTCTAAACAGGAACTACAAGGTATCTAAACACCATCTAAACACTATCTGACAAATTTTTTTTTTTTTTCTCCTTGAAACGTACAAATTTACATATTTGTAAATACTTGCTTGGCTTTTTTTTGCCAGCACTTTTTTTTTTTTTTTTTTTGTCATTCTTGTAAAAATAATCTTAAACAAATGGATTTGGCTTTCTTGTTTGCGGCTGTGTGCGCGTGGATTTTCTTAAAGACGTTAATCCGTGTTAGATGCTTCTTAGGTTTGCGTACAGAATTTTGAGCGAAATTGCGAGGACCCCCTTGAATTTTTTTTGTCCATGCACGAGACAGATACCAGAAAACATTCGCTTTTTGGCCAGGAATTTTAAGTTTGGATTTTTAAAAATCCTCAAAAAGAGGATACCTGGCGATTCCTGTCTCTTAGCCTCGTCTTTGCTTGTTGACCAATTCTTTGAGATATTATATCAGAAACTGCATGGACGATCGGACCTCTTTGTATTCTTGATGTATGAACGCATGATATTTTGACGGATTCATTTTTCTGCCTTCTTCAGATGTATAATCCAAGAGAAGGAAAAAGAGAAGCTTCTTTTTCTTTTGTAGGTAGGGGAATAGCACAGAAAAAAAAAGAATTGTCTCTAATATACTGACCAGACCAATCCATTCTAGTGGTACTCTGGCAACCTAAAATCATATTGGGAGTGAGTTTTCTAACACTCACATTGCTAAGTAAATAAAACCTTATAGTGATGTAATCAGTATTTGCCCTACATATGGCTGTCTATTTTCTGTGCCATTTTGATATATATATATAATATATATATATATAGATGGATGGATGGATGGATGATACCAATTGTTTCCTTGATAGGATTCAACCAAAATTGAGAACTCGAACATACATATAAAGATTTGCATATATATATTTACATATACAGAGTATTATAAATAAATGAATAGATTGGTTTTGGATATAAATTTATTTGAACAGAGTTATCTTGTCAGTCCAGTCTTCAAAACAAAAAAAAACACCAAAAACCAGACTGACAATTTGTTGAAATAAATTTATATCCAAAACAAAGGTATCTATTCATTTACTTATATATATTATATATATATATATATATATATATATATAGTTTTGTGTTTCTCTCCCTGAAAACACTTGATCTCACCTGAGAAAAAGAGATTGATCAAAATCTCAAGAATACAAATATACCGACCAGACCAATCCATTCTAGTGGTACTCTGACAATTCAAAATTATATTGGGAGTGAGTTTTCTAACACTTACTTTGCTAAGTAAATAAAACCTCAGAGTGATGTAATTGGTATTTGCCCAACATACGGTTGTCTATTTTCTGTGCCATTTTTAATATATATATATATATATATATATATATATTGTTTCTCTCCCAGAAAACCCCTGACCTTACCTGAAAAAAAGATACATTGATCAAGACATCAAGAATACAAAGTAGTTGTTTCGTTGTCCAAACAATATCTGGCGTGCTAATGATTCTTCTCAAAATTATTGATAATATTTTTAGAGATTATATTTAAATAAGAAAAATTGCTGCAGACATTAAGACCTGCCTGATTTTTATACATGACCCTATACTGCCATTTGTATGCTACAAAAGAGATTGAATAAGTTCAAGGCTTTTTTTAATAAAAAATGAAGTTACTTGCCTAAGCTTAAAAAAGGCAAGCAAGTTGTTAATATTGCCATGTTCATTGTGGTCCTCTCTCTCTCTCTCGCTCGCTCGCTTCGAGAATGTTACACAGAGCTTGAATTGCCCCAAGGTTGAAAATAAAAATAATTAAAATGCAAAACAGTGTCTTTGTCAAATCCTAAATATTCTGAAGGATTTTTTTGTCGGATTCTTGTTCGGAAATCACCATTTTAAAAAAATATATAAATAATTAAATAATCTAAGTTGGTACGTTTTCAAGTGGATTGATTCCTTTTTTTTTTTTTTTTTTTTTTCTTTACGAAAAGTGTCAGATGAGTTTGTTTTCCATGTTTATCGGGATGACTTACTTTTAAAAAAATTTTTTTTTTTTTTTTTTTTTTTTTCAAATTTGGAAGAAATTTTTTTTCTTTTTTTTTTTTTTTAATTTTTTTATTTGGAAAAAAACAAAAATTCTGTTTAGACCATTCAAAACAAAAACTTGACACCACCAGCCATAATAACAATTCAATTGATGACTTATAGCCACGATCGATGGTGAGGCTCGTTTACCACAACACAAGCTGTGCATGACTATTTTGTATATTCATCAGATTTTATGTCAAATGTTTTTTCAGTTTTGGGAAGAAGATAAAAAAATAATAACAAAAAAAAAATGGTTGATGTTCAATTTTTTTTTTCTTTATCTTTTTTTTCTCAATTATTGTCTTGTTTTATTAAAAAAAAATTGAATTTTTAATTTGTTCGAGTTTTCTTTTTTATTCTTTATTTAAAATGTGAAATATAAATTCTGTTGTATGAGTTGATTTTCTATAATCTCTGCTTAAGATAAGACTGATAAAAATGGCGCTGGGTAGCATCGTCAATTATGTTATTAACTGGTTTCATTGGGGGGTTTCGGTGTTGCAGATTAACTATTGTTTCAATTCTTTTGGCATGAAAAGAAATTCAAAAAGACAAAGGAATTGAGAAACAAAGGATGTTCCAGACAGAAGTCTGGATAGAAGAAAGAGAAAGAGTGATAAAGATCTAAGGCTTACTGCTGACCGGGTCAAACGAACTGTCCGGAAAAACAACAATAGCAGAATGACAAAGGACTTCCTATTGACTGGTGAAAAATCTAGGATTGCAGGTCACGCCGTACAGTTCCAGTGTAATTTGAATAGACCAGAGCATGCTGGGTAAAAATTGAAAAAGTGACGGTTAGACCGAGAGTTCAGCAGTTGAGATTTGGTAGCCGCCAAGTTCAGTCGCTCCCATCGACTCTCCAAAGAAGAGACTTGTTATAACTACAGTTCATTTTCACCACTCATTCAAGCCGGCGCAATCTCGCACCTCTTTTCATCCACGCCAACCGAGGAAAGAAAATAAAGTCCAGCTTTCTTTTGTATACCTGTGTTGGTTTTTAATCCAGTGTAATACACACCAGCGCTGTCAATTGATACAGTATATAACATACGTGTCTTCCGATATAATACCCCCTCGCCAGTTAGATTCCTTTATAGATGATCAGCCTCTAAAGTGCTACCCGTGTATCAACGTTAACGGAAAGGGACTGGCTTTAAATGGAGTTTTTGCCAACGCTTACCTCGGATTCTGAGCATTTGATTAGTTAATGCTAAAGCCAATCAGCGTTCAGAGTAGGTGTTAAAACGGGCTTACATGGCTCAGATTTTTCTTTTTTTTTATAATTCATTGGGATTGCATTGGCCTGCAGGTAAGTAATATAGACAATTAAGTTAGCTCAGGCAACTGAGGTCACTTTTTTCATGACCGTCCCGAACAAAAATTATCAACCGTCCCGAATGGGGTTTGGACTGTCCCGAAATCAAAATATTTTTGTTTAATTCATTAGCCTCATCTATACTTGTCAGTCATCAGTAGCATAATAACATGTAATAAAACATTTAAGGAAAGCTGAAGCAGTTGACAGAAACATTTATTTATAATCAAGAATAATAAAATAAAAATTTTATAAACTAAAATTTATTCTATTTCCATCTTTATGCAGACATTTTCCAATCATAAAAATATATACTGTGTGACTGTGTCTATTTTTTCAGTGTTGTTGCCATTAGTAATTTTAAGTCTAGAACTAGACCGTTTTTTGAGGTCAGCATTCGGGCAATCACTGGACAGCCAATATTGGAATGTAGTACTAACTTTTAGGAAAAAATTTTACCGTCCCCGGCAAACTGTCCCGGATGACGTATTGATCGTCCCAGATGTAATTTTTATCTTCGACGGGATGGCATTAATGTCGAGCCCTGACCTAGGTACTATTTAAATGGAGATGAGTAAAAGATTTTTTTTTTTAAATTAAAATTCATGATTATGTGAGACAAAAGAATGAGTAATAACTAACATGGTTTTAACTATTAATTTTTTTTGTGGGGGACTAGAATGATACAAACATTGTTTATTTTTTTCTGTTTTATTTATTTTATTTTTTTTTCACGGTGGAAGAAATTGATTGTGGGTTGCTAGTTTTTAAATTTTTGAAAAGCAATGCAAATGACTGAAAGCACTTGATTAAAAAGGATTTTCTAAAGAAGACAAAGAAAATTTAAGATAAGACTGATAAAAATGGCAATGGGTAGCGTCGTCAATTATGTTATTAACTGGTTTCATTGGGGGGTTTCGGGTCTTCCAACATAATACCCCCTCCCCAGTTAGACCCCTTTATAGATGATCAGCCTCTAAAGTGCTACCCGTGTATCAACGTTAACAGAAAGGGACTGGCTTTGAATGGAGTTTTTGCCAACGCTTACCTCGGCTTCTGAGCATTTGATTGGTTAATGCTAAAGCCAATCAGCATTCAGAGTAGGTGTTAAAACGGGCTTACATTAAAATCAATTTGAATGAAAATGTGTAAAGTAAATAATTATCTAATAGGAAGAAATACAATGAGTATTAAGGATAGGCAAAAAGGTTTACTAAGCTATGTCGGTTGGCATTGGGTAAGTAATACATCCTTTCTCCAAACATCCAATTAATAAAGGGATATGTTGTAACTCAAGTATCAGAGTTAATAGAGAAATAAGAGCAAGAAACACAATGAGTATTAAAGATAGGAAAAAAGGTTTACTAAGCAAAGTAAAAAATATATATAATGTGTTAATAACAAGTTCATTTCAAATAATGCACAAGCACAATTAAGAACACATTTTATGATATTTTCGTATTAAAACATTCAGTTGTATTGATTCGAACAAATTCGTATTTTCAGTGTAGATTTACAGTGAAATGAACATGGCCAACCAAAACAGACGGCTTCCTCAAAGTGAAAGAAACAAGGGGAGGTTACTCATTTATGTAGCTAATGTTCAGATTACTGTCAAAGGTTCCTTCTATCCTTTTTTATTTTGTTTGAATACATATTTGTTTCAACATTGACTTTGTTGTAACTCAACTATCAGAGTTAACAGAGAAATAATAGGAAGAAACAGGGGTATTAAGGATATGGAAAAAGATTTTCTAAGCAAAGATACAAGGTGAACAAAGTAATTATTAATTGCCAGGTTGAATTAACAAGTTCTGTAAGATCTCAATGGTTCTCTCTTCCAGGGTTTCATCAGATATTATTTATAGGAAAAACAGACAATTCCATTCTCCTTATTTAGGTACTGTATGACATCTCCCCTTATGCAACTGTTATGTCTTGAACATCATAGTTAATAGAGAAATAATAAGAAACACAAGTGTTAATGATAGAGAAAAAGGTTTACTAAGCTAGGTTAGTTGGTATAGGGTAAGTAATACATTATTCATAGGAAAAACTGACAATTCCATTCTCATTATTTAGGTACTATATGACATCTCTCCTTATGCAACTGTTGTTTCAGAGTTAACAGAAAAAAATAGGAAGAAACAGAACAAGTGTTAATGATAGGGAAAAAGGTTTACTAAGCTAAGTAATACATTATTTATAGGAAGAACAGACAATTCAATTTTCATTATTTAGGTACTACTAGCAAATATATGCACCCTCTGGGTGCAAGTATTTTAGTTAAATTTTATAATAAAATATCATATTAAATTAGAAAGGCTAATGAAACTGAATAAGAATGTTGATAAAAAGATTTTGAACAGAGGGGGTATGATTGAAAAATAGAACAACTTTGAAACTAACTCTTCCATCATTTTCCGTTACTCCCGTCTTTCATTGGTAAATTTTCCTAATTAAACTGTTTAGTTAAAATAGGAAGTAAAGAATAATATTACAGTTATTTCTTCTTGTTAAGGGATTTCTTTTAAGATTTATTGAAGAGATTTTTGCTCATATTCAATAAGATAAAACCCAACAATTAGAAATCAATAATACTAAGCATATATTTATTAAAATCAATTTTTAAAGATCAATATGCAAATTAGCCTTCTCATTCACACTGTAAACCTCTATTTTGTTGTATATATAAATACAATTGCATGTTATTAGTATGTAGATATGGTCAACAGTGTAAGTAATGTAAAACAATTTTATTAATAATTGAGGTTTAAATAAAAATAAAATCATGGAGAATATGATGTAAATAACTAAAGGAATTGTGACTTGAGTAGTAATATAGTTTCGGTTACAGACAGACAAACCCACAATCTCCATTATAATAAGATATGACATCTCTCCTTATGCAACTGTTGTGTCTTGAACATCAGAGTTAACAGAAATAATAGGAAGAAACACTAGTGTTAATGATAGGGGAAAAGGTTTACTAAGTATAGAAGGGGGGGGAATAGATATTTGCTTCAACAAGTTCCTGCTGAGGGGGGGGAGACCAAAAAGAAGCGAGTTCACTGTCTTTTCACAGGCCAAACTTTCTTTTGGTCAACATGGTCTTCGACCAGCAGCTAAAAATCCGTCGCTGTCATCAAAATAATATTTTCTGACTGCCGTCTCACGTAAGCCGAAAGCTTCTCTGCTTGTCACGCCACGCTCCACTTGCTTTGGTTATTTTATGGGCATATTACCCAAACATCCGGGCAGATCAGTCGAACCTTGCGTCCGTCCAGTGCCCAAATCACATTTGTTTTTGCATGCGGGAGGACGCGGGTTCGATCCCGGCAGGCAAGACAATGTCTTGCTCTTTTTCCTTTCTTGTTCTCCGTCACACTAAGCTAGGTCAGTTGGCATTGGGTAAGTAATACATTATTTATAGGAAAAAACAGACAATTCCATTCTCATTATTTAGGTACTATATGACAATCTCAGTCACCCCACCACCACAATAAAGTAAAGTCGTCGGGGCAGCCTAAAGTCGGTATCAGCCAATCAGCAAGGGAGTCTATCCCCTTTTCACTTGCGCTAGACCAAGGAGATTATTTTAGCGTCTGAGGTGGAGCACCACACCTACTGTCAGCTCCTTACTTTACCGCACAGATCCCTGTGCTACTCATACGCTGAGTTGGCGAGGATCAGTATCGAACTAGGAACCTTGTGGTTTCTTGCCGAACGTTCTACCGACTGAGCTAACCCGGCCCCTAAATCTTTAAAATAAATAAGCCGATGTAGAGTTCTTTTTAAAAATGTGTTTTTTTATATATATATATATATTAAATTAGAAAGACTAATGAAATTAAATAAGAACACATAAAAAGATTACACTTATTTTGATTATATTTTAATTGGTTTCTATATAAAATAATTCACAGGATTGATTTTAATATGTCAGAGAATAAAACAATAATATTAGAGATTAATAGCACTAAGTAATTATTTACTAAACCCGGTTTTGTTAAAACCAGTATGCAAATTGACCACACAATATATTATGTAAACCTTTATTTCTTAGTAATGTATAAGACACATTGCAGGATTTTAAATGCATTAATAACATGGGCTGTTTTGAGGTAAATATAATTTAGATTTTCATAAAATTTATTCTATGTATTAATGATTTTGAATATGAATTAAATACTCATTGATAAACTTATGCAATTCCTGAGAGTATTGTAACATAAGCAGTGATGTAGTTTTGGTTACAGACAGACAATGAATCTCCATTCTTTGCCTACTTTAAGCCTCTCACAGTGGCTCTCCCACTACACTCAAGCAAAGTCGAAAAATGATGGTTAGTTCATTATAATTGAACAGAAGGACTCAGATTACAATAATAATTGGACTTTATTTGAATAGAATAAGTTCTGAGGTGAAGAGATAATGAACTATGGAATTTCCCATCATGCAGGTAAAAAATACCAAGAAATTTGGTACAGTCGTTGGGGAAATTTGGTTGGCAAAGAGTTAAGTGTGTGTGTGTGTAATATATATATGAATATCATATATGCGTGTGTGTGTGTATATATATATATATATATATATATGTACACGCTATATATATGTGTACATATATATATACGTTGTGTGTGTGTGTATGTATATATATATATATATATACATTATATATGTGTGAATGTGTGTGTATATATATATGTATATATATATATATATATACACATTATATGTGTGTGTGTATATATATATATATATGTATATATATATACACGTGTGTGTATATATATATTTATATATACACATTATGTGTGTGTATATATATATATATATATATATATGTATATATACATATGTGTGTATATATATATATATATACACATTATGTGTGTGTATATGTATATATATGTATATATATATACACATTATGTGTGTGTGTGTATATATGTATATATATATATAATATACACATTGTGTGTGTGTGTATATATATATATATATATATATATATATATATATACATTATGTGTGTGTGTATATATATATATATATATATACACACACACATGTGTGTGTGTGTATATATATATGTATATATATATACATATATATATATACACAAATTATATCTGTATGTGTGTGTGTGTGTGTATATATATATATTCCTAATTGAATGAATCATATTTTATCTCTGCAAGCGAAAGAAATGGAAATTTTTCAACGCAAAGATAAAAATCTCCTCGTAATAATCTGATTTTAATAAAAAAATTTTTTTTCACAACAATTGCAAAATAAATAAAAACACAAAACCCTTTTTTTATTTTAACGTTTCACCTATTTTCATTTTTCTAATATGAATAATAATTTATTTATTTAAATAACTTTTGCTTCATCTAATCAAAAATTAGGGAGACAGATAAGTGCTTGGAAATTCAGAAAAAATGTTATAAGAGGTTCATTATTTTGGGTGGTTGGTTGGATTTTACAGCATGTCAACCCTTGTTGGGTTATTTTATGCCAAAGACGTTTTGTTTTATTAATTCTTGGTAGTTGGTTGGATTTTATGGCATGTCAACCCTTGTTAGGTTATTTTATGCCAAAGACGTTTTGTTTTATTAATTCTTGGTAGTTGGTTGGATTTTATGGCATGTCAACCCTTGTTGGGTTATTTTATGCCAAAGACATTTTGTTTTATTCCTTCTTGGTGGTTGGATTTTATGGCATGTCAACCCTTGTTGGGTTATTTTATGCCAAAGACATTTTGTTTTATTCATTCTTGGTGGTTGGTTGGATTTTATGGCATGTCAACCCTTGTTGGGTTATTTTATGCTGAAGACGTTTTGTTTTATTCATTCTTGGTGGTTGGTTGGATTTTATGACATGTCAACCCTTGTTGGGTTATTTTATGCTGAAGACATTTTGTTTTATTCATTCTTGGTGGTTGGTTGGATTTTATGGCATGTCAACCCTTGTTGGGTTATTTTATGCCAAAGACGTTTTGTTTTATTCATTCTTGGTGGTTGGTTGGATTTTATGGCATGTCAACCCTTGTTGGGTTATTTTATGCTAAAGACAATTTATTTTATTCTTGATGGGGTACTTGATGGCTACTGTTGATTTTAAGTCTTCATCTTTATTTTAGATTTTTGGGACTGTTGTCCTCATCTTTATTGTTATATACACAACTTATAAACTTGTCTAAATCATTGAGATGAGGTTTGATAATTTGGATTATTTGGATTATTCGGGCTATTGTCCTCATCTTTATGTTATTACTAGCAAATATATGCACCCTGGTGCAAGTATTTAACTTGCTAATGAAACTAAATAAGAATACAGATAAAAAGATTTGAAAACTAAAAGATTTGAAACAGAGGGAGTAATAAAAAATGGAACAACTGAAACTTACTCTTTCACTCTCGTCTTTCTTTATCTTTCTATTTAAGTATTTAGTTATTGAATAAAATGACAGTTATTTTATCTTGTTAATGGTCATTTAAGATTCATGAAGAGATTTTTGCTTATATTTCATTAAAATAAAACCAAACATTAGAAATCAATAATACTGTATGCAAATATGTTCACACTGTCTGCATGTTGTCAGTATGTAGACATAGTTAACAGTATTAATAATGTAAGACAATTTTATTAATAATTGAGGCTTAGATAAAAATAAAATCATTGTGATGTCAATAACTTTGAGTGAATATATTATACACAACTTATATGAAACGTATTTGTTTGAATTTTGAGATGAGGCTTGATAATTTGGATTATTTGTATTTTCGGGCTATTGTCCTCATCTTTATTGTTATTATACACAACTTATATACAGAATATCATTTGTCTAAATCATTGAGATGAGGTCTTAAAATTTGGATTATATGGATTATTCGGGCTATTGTCCTCATCTTTATTGTTATTATACACAACTTATATACAGAATATCATTTGTCTAAATCATTGAGATGAGGTTTGATAACTTGGATTATTTGTATTATTCGGCTATTGTCCTCATCTTTATTGTTATTATACACAACTTATATACAGAATATCATTTGTCTAAATTATTGAGATGAGGTTTTATAATTTTTGATAAATTGTTATATACACAACTTATATACAGAAACGTATTTGTTTGAATTTTTCAGATGAGGCTTGATAATTTGTATTATTTAGATTTTTGGGACTGTTGTCCTCATCTTTATTGTTATATACACAACTTATATACAGAAACGTATTTGTTTGAATTTTTTAGATGAGGCTTGATAATTTGTATTTTAGATTTTTGGGACTGTTGTCCTCATCTTTATTATTATATACACAACTATATACAGAAACTTATTTGTCTGAATTTTTCAGATGAGGCTTGATAATTTGTATTATTTAGATTTTTGGGACTGTTGTCCTCATCTTTATTGTTATAACACAACTTATATACAGAAACTTAATTGTCTGAATTTTTGAGATGAGGCTTGATAATTTGTATTATTTAGATTTTTGGACTGTTGTCCTCATCTTTATTGGTATATACACAACTTATATACAGAAACGTATTTGTTTGAATTTTTTAGATGAGGCTTGATAATTTGTATTATTGAACAGACTGATAAACAAGGACTATCACTTGCTTTTCTCATTATACTGTGATAAAAAAAATTTTTTATCACCTTCCATATACCAACAAATGCTCTGAAGATGATCTAATTAATAGATCGAAACACTGCAGCGTCGGCCAATAAACTTACCACTTAACTCATTTAAACCTCTGTTTTTTCAATTTTCTTAATATACTACACACACACACACACACACACACATATATATATAATATATATATATATATATAGTATTTAAAAAAACATGAAAGAGAAAAATAGGGGAGGTCACTTTAGACAGACCAGCAACACATGTGTAGAGATCACATGATCATTTTTTTTTTTTAGATATTAGGTTTACTGTAAACAAATTTGAGGTGGAGTAAAAGTGTGTGTGTATGTGTGTGTGTGCATATGTATATATATATATATATATATATGTATGTTTGTAGTGTGCTTGCATATGTATATATGTGTGTGTGTATGTATGTATATATATATGTGTGTATATGTATGTATATATATATATGTGTGTGTATATGTATATATATATATAATATATATATATATATATATATATATATATATATGTATGTGTGTGTGTGTGTATATGTATGTATATATGTATATATTATAGTCTTTATTATAGTATTCCGAGACTGAAATGCCAATAATAATATATATATATATATATATATATATATATATATATATATATATGTGTGTGTTTGTATGTGTGTGAGTGCATATATATATGTATATGCGTGTGTGTGTTTGTGTGTATATGAATATATATATATGTGTGTGTGTATATGTATATATATATATATATTTATATATATATATATATATATGTTTGTGTGTGTACATATGTATATATATATGAATGATTGTGTGTGTGTACATATGTATATATATGAATGATTGTGTGTGTGCTTGCATATGTATATATGTGTGTATATGTATGTATATATGTATATACGTGTGTGTATGTATATAAATATATATATGTGTTTATGTGTATATATATATATATATATATGTATGTTTGTGTGCGAGCATATGTATATATATGTGTGTGTGTGTGTGTGTGTGTGTATATATATATATGTTTGTCAGCGTGCATATGTATATATATATATATATATATATATATATATATATATATAAAATTGTGAAATAATTTCTCTGATGTAATTTGGGGTGTGTCCCAAGTTAAATCTGAAACTGCAGGTCCACAGCTGATGTAACATAGATTGTGGGTGTGGTTTCAATTTTGTGGGCACTTATTCTACCCCACCCGTCTTTGGGTGTGACAGAACTTTCTCCGGGTTGGAGGGGTAGGGGGTGCAAGGGATAAGGTTAAGGATTTTTTTTTTTTTTTTTTTTTTTGGGGGGGGGTTCTACTAAACATAAGTACATATATTTCACCAACGGAAAATAATCTAGAAAACATGTTATTGTACAAGAAATCCCTCTGATTTGTTTGTTTTACGGCATATCAACCTCAGTGGGTTATTTAATGCCGATAAAGTTTTGAAATAAATCAATTCTTAATGGATAAACAATTTTTTTTTTTTTTTTTTTTTTTTTTGTTTTACGGCATATCAACCTCAGTGGTTATTTAATGCCGATAAAGTTTTGAAATAAATAAATTCTTAATGATAATACAATTTTTCTTTTAAATACATTTCTATTTAACCCTAGATGGGACGTTTTGTTTACGTATGTAATGTATAATTCAAATAAATACTGGTTTAAATAAAATTATTTCAACATTAAAGTTAAAGTAAATTTGGGTTGTTTTTTTTAAAGCAATACGTAATAAAAAACAACCTTAATCCCCCAAACCCCTAAACCGTAACCCAATTTGCAAAAAGTTCTTTCATAGACTGTAGTTAAACTGTCATGGGGACCACCAAAAAACTTACCTTTTTAATTTTCCGACCAATTTGCAAGTTTAGCCTAAAAAAGTTAGTCTTTGGTTTGGTTTGTTTTGTTTTATGACATATCAACCTCAGTGGGTCATTTAATGCCAATAAAGTTTGAAATAAAATCAATTCTTAATGGATAATACAATTTTTTTATAAATACATTTTTCTATTTAACCCATAGATGGGACCCTAACAGGTACTACCACTCCGGGTCAGAGTGAACCAGGGAGTAATGGTGATGAAGGGTGCTCCACTTTCCCCAAACCTCCAGAACTGGAACCTCACCATCAGATAGAGTTTAACGTCATTCCCAGGACATGTAGACCCGCAGCCACCGCCTTCTAGCACCCATATGATAAAAGGGGTTAGGGCTTGCCATAAGGGCAATAGGGTTGGGGCAATCATATAGGTGCTAAGGCTTGACGTGACCAGGCCGATTGATCGGAGGGGCCTCTCTGACCGCCCGTCTAGCCCAAGATAGGGCCAAAGTGGAGTATTGCATGTCATGAACTGCTCATCCACCTGGGCTCTATCCTTAAGCATCACGGGTCGCCACCCACAGTCAACAGGTGGCCTCCATTGGGGGAGTCTTACCCCTCTGCAGAGTGCAGTCGGTGCATTCTAACGCCCCCAGCCGACAGGGTGGAGTAATGTAGTGTAACCGAATTCTTACTATGACAAACAAAAGTCAAGTGACAAAAAATTAATAGTTTGCGCAAGGGATTGTGCACCCTAGTAAAAAAAAGAAAATTGAAATAAAAATTTGTACTTTTCGACCAAGCAGAGAAGTTCGTGCCCAAAAGGAAATTTCCAAAAAGATTCAATTTGGAGCCTACTTTTCTTATAATAGCGAGTTTTCAGACCCCAACCAGAAGATATTCGTCAAATCGTACTCTACGATCCCACAGAAAGAAATCAAGTCATTAGACAAGTTACAATATACATGTAATCGTCTTCAACAGTACTAAGTACTAAATACCATTACGTAGTACTAACGTAAGATAAATCACTTCTCTTATAAGAAGGTATGAGTATCTGTATCTTTCTATCTCTCTCGAATCAGCCATTCGAGATCAGCAATTCTCTATGTTTTGTGACTTTGAATTCTTACTCTTTCTTTCTCACTTCAAAAACTTATAACATCTTTTTTCTTACATGTTATAATGAACTTTACAAAAAAATGACTTTTTGTACAAAAGACTGATGAAAGAACTTTGCTCGGTATTCTGCATTACCTTGATATCGCGTAAAACAATAAAAACCTCGTAAAATTCTGAGGTTGATATGCCGTAAAACAAAACAAACCAAACCAAACTACATTACTATATAGTAGGTACCACCATTTCCCTGTGAAATCTACCCCTCCCCCATATATTTAACACAATGAAACTTGCATAAATGTTAATATTATCTTGAAATTTTTTTGTCCATTCGAAAGAAGAAACATTAAAAAAACTCGGAATGATTTTTTAAAAGTTTTTTCAGCTTACAGAAATAACGAAAATTATAAACGAAAAAACAGTGTTTAAATTTTTGCACCGTTAAATCAATTGAAATTTAACGTAGCCAAAAACAAGTTATGACTAGAGACTTTTTAAAAAATTCTATGAAAATTCAATTAATAGTCTGATTTTCACAAAATTTCATAATTACTTAGCTTTTGATGAAATATGTCTGAAATAGATTTTCCCAAAATATATTAGGGAAATATTTTTTACAAGGTCTACCCCTATTTTTTATGAAATATAAAAAAATGAATTGTCAAAAATGATTTTTACTTTCTTTCTATAAGATAAGATTCTGAATAATTATATCAGAAGATTTTATAAGTTTCAATGCCAGAGTTTTTTAGTAAAAGAACCATGAATACAGAATTCTGCTAAAAAAAATATCAATAAAGAAACTGACCGTGTCGTAAAAAACGACTGTTTTACTAATTTTTCAAGATGACGATGAGTAATTTTTCCCGGTCAGATAATTTGATCTTTGAATTAACAGTTTTCTTTGTAACAACTCTTATGTTCGTTATTTCTTTTCTGTGAGATTTTAAAAAAGATGTTAAAAATATTTACGTTTCTTCCTTCAATATGGGCTAAACTGATCACTGACCTATTTTGGTGGTACCTACTATATAGCATTGGTGACACACAAAAAAAAAATATTTATCAGAATTTGTTTTTGTATAATAATGATGATGGGTAATTATGAACTTTGTTTAGTAAATTAGGGTGTCCCAGAAAAAACAGAACCCACAAGTTTTTGTCATAAAATTGTTAATTTTCCCATTAAACAAATAAATTAGGGTTTAGGGTTAGGGTTAGGGTTAGGGTTTAGGGTTAGTTTAATGGGAAAAAAATAATGTGGGTCTGTTTTTCTGGGTCAGCCCTGTACATAAATAACTCACATTATTTATTTTCCCATTAAACTAACTCTAAATCCCAACCCTAACCCTAACCCTAAACCCTAATTTATTTGTTTAATAGGAAAATTAACAGTTTTATTACCAAATGGTTGGTTCTGTTTTTTCTGGGACACCCTGATTTACTTAAACAAAAGTTCATAATTACCTGTGATGATGATATGATATAATAATGAAATATATTGTGTACAGTGCTCAGGTGCACCACAACTCATCAAAGTCTCATGTCTAGTACAAGAATAATGTATTAGTGTCAGGAACATGAACAGTTTACAGTAGTAATATGCATGTATGTGTACAGTGCTCAGGTGCACCACAACTCATCAAAGTCTCATGTCTAGTACACAGAATAATGTATTAGTGTCAGGAACATGAACAGTTTACAGTATAATATGCATGTATGTGTACAGTGCTCAGGTGCACCACAACTTCAAAGTCTCATGTCTAGTACACAGAATATGTTTGTACGTAATATTACATGTATGTGTGTGCGTGTGCGCATATGTGTTGGAGAGTGCATCAAGTATAGTGTCGGCAGACTACAGAAACATGATAATAATGAATTTTGCTGATCGGTCTCTGACACAGTGAAAATGAAAAGAAACAAAAACTTGCAAAATTGTGGAACACCAAGGGTGAAAGTGATACTTTACTTTAAACATACGCTCATTTCTTTTGGGCGCCGGTGGTTGTCTTCAGTGATGATTTATGCAAAGTTCATTGGGATGTTCGGGTCTTACAACATCATACATCTCATCGCATTGCAGACCCCACCCAGAGGCGATCTAAACATCTGTGGCAACCACCAATACCAATTTGTAGTTGTAGTAATAATAGATATATCACAGCTATGATTATTTAATTTAACACGTTTGATATGTTTACTTAAGAGCTACTGCTGAATAGTTCAAATGTAAAAAAAGAAGTATAATAATCCATATTAAATTTGGTTTGGGCATAGATTTAATTGAATTTAATTTATACTAAGGAACACGATTTATGTTATTTTTTAACTTAAATTTTAAACCGTTAGTTTGTTAAGGGGGAAAAAATAGATAGAATAAAACAGATGAATGATAAGACTAGTTAGAATTAAATATAACATGTACAAACAAAAAACGTACTTTCTATTTCAATATACAGGCAACGCGTGCTTTTCTTAAGTATGGATGACCAACAAGTGTAATAATCGTGTTTTTTTATATAAATAAATTCTTGGAAAATATTTATTCTCCCTTAAAAATTAGTTCTCTTGCGTCCACTGTAGGAAAAAACGTCCATGAAAAACGGTTAAAAAACACTACTAACGGTTAAAATTTTTAAGTAAAAAATAACATAATCGTATCCTTAGTAATAATTAAAATTCATTATTATGCTCAAGCCAAATTTTTCCATTTTAAAATTTTGACGACAATTTGCAATTTTAACAGGGAATTTAATAGGGCATCCAGTGAGGATTCCAACTCGATTCAATAATAACGGATCTGTGAGACTAACTTTTAAGCCTAGCACCTATATATTTTTCCCAACCCTATTCCCTTAGGGCAAGCCCCAACCCCTTTTTATCATATGTTGGCTAGAAGCGGTGACTGAGGGTCTACAGTCTGGTGAGTGGTAAACTCTGATGGTGAGTTCCAGTTTTGGAGGTTTGGGGAATTGTGGAGCACCCCTTCATCCCATTGCTCCCTGGTCACTCTGACCTTGAGTGGTAGTACCTGTTAGGTCTCATCTACGGGTTAAATAGAAAAAGATTTAATAAAAAAATTGTATATCCCTAAGAATAATTTATTTCAAAACTTTATTGGCATTAAATACCCACTGAGGTTGATATGCCGTAAAACAAACCAAAAAACATAAACAACTGAGACTAATGTGTCTACCGTTGGATTCAATAATTAATTTCAATGGTTAATTATAATATTAAATGTATAGTAATTTGGTTGTTTTTTTTTTGTTTTGTTTTTTAGCAATGCTAATTAAAACAACCTTAATCCCCAAACCCTAAACCTTACCCAATGCAAAAGTTCATTCATAAGTTCATAGTTCATTAAACTGTCATGGGGACCACCAAAAAACTTTCCGTTTTTAATTTTCCGACCAATTTGCAAGTTTAGCCCTTTTTACCCCCCCCCCCCCTCCAGGCAACGCGGTAGCCACCTCTAGTAAATAAAAACATAGATCAAAGCATTTTTTTTTTAAATTACAATGAAATAATCCTTTGATCTGAAGATGGTTAAACCGACAAAAATATTTTATTGATAATAAATAAGAAAATAAATAGATAAATAAAAAAGGGAAAACAAAACAAATAAAAAAAACAATTTATATGACGAGTTTCAAGCAACGAGCAATAAATATTTATATCAGTCTTTCGAAGTGACATGACGACAAGGACATTTCCCTCGCAAATAAGTAGGTTATCACGACGCGTTTACAAGCATGGATCATCTCGGTACTGTGTAAATATTTATTTGCGTCAACTGTTACGGGCACTTTTGAACACTCTTGAACTTTTTTGTTGGTTTTTTTTATGCTGAAAACGTTTTTTTATTTTATTATTCTTGGTGAATATTCAATTATTTTAAACACATTTTTAAAAAATCATTTTTTGAATCCATTTAACTAGGGGTGTCGGAAAATTTTCGTACATGCGGATAAGGGATATTGGAAATTCCATAGTTATTATTATCTCCCTGAAGGCTAGGGGGTGAATCGCAACATACGATGTTGGCGCCAACCAAAAACTTTACTTATCACTGAGCACTCACTGAAGGTAGTCGCGTAATAAGCGGTCCCTAACTTCACTCATCACTGGCCCCCAAACAGGGCTCACTTATCGAAAGCAGTTACTGGAGGAGAGACTAAAACTAAAATCTCTTCATCACCAAGCCCAAAACAGGGCCCACTTATCACAAGAACTTACACAGCTCACTTCTAAGCATTTATATCAGCATACGTTAAAAGCGGGCAATAGCACACTTACCGAAGGACGAGAAACTACCGAGACGAGTGTCTTATCAATATTTCCTACCAACGAAAGAATACCCTTTATCACCACTACCAAGAACTCTGCTTAACTCACAGATAATCTTGTAGCAAATACCAATAAAATTTGGAAAACATTATGTATTTTTGTTAATACAAGTGTCTGCATCATTCGTGTTTGTTCCTTCTTTGTCCGCAATTCGCCTACAACTACGGGAGAAAAAGAGCTCCTTCGAATCCCGTAAAATACTCTTAGGGATCACAGAATTCTAGCACATATATGATAAAAAAGGGTTGGGCTTGCTATAAAGCAATGGGATTGGACAATCATATAAGTACTAGGGCTTGACGTGACAGCCGATTGATAGGATGGTCCTCTCCGACCGCCCTTCTAGCCTAAGTAAGGGCGAAAGTGTTGAGCAATTGGAAACAGAAACAACCGAGTCCATCCAGACCCCAGCATGGGATTAGAATACACCGATTGTACCTACAGAAGGGTAAGACTCCCAAAGGACTACTCGTTGGTCGTGGGCAAACCACATGATGCTTAAGAGAACCTAGGTTTGACATGCAACATTCACTTTGGGTCCTTACTTGTGCAATGAGTCCTCAGACAGGAAGACCTTGTGAGCATGCGTAGAAAAAGGACCACTTCCTACCACCCAAGATACATTCCTTGTCATCGGACCAGACCAGAATAGTCAGACACTATTACAAACGTAGTACCACCAAATACGTCACATGATCAGTTTAGACCATATTGAAGAAAATTAACTATTTTGAACTTTAAAAAAAATCTCAACAAAAAGAAGATAACGAGCATAAAGAGTTTTACAAGAACAGTTAATTTAAAAAAAAATCAATTTAAAAAAAAAAATAACAACCAGATATTGATGGTGTAAATGAAGAACATGTCTTCTGAATTTATATCAAAAGGGGTGCCTAAAGGTCATATGGTCTGCTCTCTTTATCAACAATTTTTTTTTTTTGTGGTTTGAAGGCATGGAACCTCACGAACTACTTTAGCCGCTAGTGCGAATGAAACTTATATTCGCTGTACTGCAAATAAATATTATTTGGACAGTATATCTCTATCGGTTTTAAGAAAAGACGATTGGCTGGGTTGGTTGGTGAATTGATTGGTTGTTTGTTGTTGTTATTTATTTATTTTTTATTTTTTGCTGCATGTCTAATCTTTTGGGATCATTTTTTGACGAAATAATTATTTTTTCAGCGGAAAATTATATTGTTTCAAGGAACCTAAGTAGTAATAATAGTACATTAAAGCTATACTTCTTTACAATGGTAACAGAAAACTGGGTGAATTAGTATCTCAGTCGTAAAGGAAGGAGACAAGGCAAATTATAACTTTAAAAAAAAAAATAAAAAAAATATTTTCACAAGCAGACAACACCGAGACAACAAGATAAGTGCACAAAATCTCTTGTATTACTTTTATATATCCCGCCAGTAGAAATTCTCTTGGAAAGTAATAAGAAATACTGGGGTGAATTAGTATCTCAGTCGTAAAGGAAGGAGACAAGGCAAATTATAAAGTTTATAAATGGGTTAACAGTTTTATTGAGGGTTAGTTATTAAGTGTGTGTATAATTCTTGTGCAAGTGTCTTTAGTGTTTGCCAGAGAATTTCTACTGCGGAGATATATAAAAGTAATACAAGAATTTGTGTGCACTTATCTTGTGTCTCGGTGTTGTCTGCTTGTTGGAGATGACTCTTTTCTCTAGCGTGCCGACTCTGGGCTTCTGCTATGTGCCTGCAGTATTGGTTCTGCTGATTCAGGGTTCTTGCTCTCTCGTGCCCTATTGTCCGACTTCCGGTGGGCAGATAACCCAATTTTCCAACAATGGTATCATCATTAGTTTACACCAATTTATGCCGGTTTCAAGATATTTATGTTTAATGATAATTCGTATATATAACAATCTAATAGTTTTAATTGATTGATTAATTAATTTATATCATATATAATGAAAACAATGCTTCGAAACACTTGTATTTTTGGCATATATAGTAACTAGCAATATATCATGCACCCTCCGTAGGGTGCAAGTATTTAAGTTTTAAATGTAATAAAATATTGTTTAAATTAGAAAGGCTAATGAAACTAATAGAATACAGATAAAATTTGAAACAGAGGGAGTAATAAAGATTCGAAACAGAGGGAGTATAATAAAAAATGGAACAACTGAAACTTACTCTTCCATCACTCTCGTCTTTCATGTTATATTTTTCTAATTTAAGTATTTAGTTAAAAGAGTAAGTAAAGAATAAGTTGACAGTTATTTTATCTTGTTAATGGATTTCATTTAAGATTTCATGAAAGAGATTTTTGCTTATATTCATTAAAATAAAACCAACAGTTAGAAATCAATAATACTAAGCACAATTTATTAAATTCGATTTTTAATATTAATATGCAAATTAGCCTTCCCGTTCACACTGTAACCGCTATTTGTATATATAAATATATTGCCTGTTGTCAATATGTATACATAGTTCACAGATAATAATGTAAGACAATTTATTAATTAATTGAGGTTTAGAATAAAAATAAAATCATGGAGAATGTGATGTTCAATAACTAAGAGAATTGTGACTTGAGTAGGAATATAGTTTCGGTTACAGACAGAAAACACACAATCTCCATTTATAATAAGATATTACAGTGTCAAATATCGCTCTGCACATGAGCAGTGGATATAGTGTTGATTAATACGCATCTATTAATTTTTTTAAATTTTAGAAATAACAATATCCATGAGCCTTCAAACAGGAAGTACTCTCCGAGCATGTGCAGGAAAAAGACCCATTTCGACACCACCAAGATAATCTCTCGACCATTCGGACTTAGACCTTAACTGACCAGACACTATCACTGGACAGGAGAGAATTTTCCTCTCACGTGTTGCTATGACCGTGAATAAAGCCTAAATCCTAAAACTACCTTTTGCCTTTTTTTCTTTCCTTTTCTTCCTTTAATCTCCTTTTCAGTTTCAACAAACTAAATATATTGGGGTTAAAAAGAAAACGGTGCTATTCGCAGAACTGCGTCCCGGCCTCCTGCCTTAAAAAAAACGCTAGGTGGTGATAGCTGAAAAAACAACCCCACCTACGAATGAAGTCCCGAGCCGAAACGGTGCCTGCTCTATTTGAAAAAATAATTTGTTGATTGAAGGCGTTTTGGACCATATGACATTTAGGCACCCCTTTTTGATCTCGATTCAGAAGGACATGTTTTTCATTTACACCGTCAACATTCGGTTGTTTGTTAACAGACAATTTTTAGAGTTTTTGTTTTAAATTATAAAACTAACCCCTAACCCTAACCCATAACAAACAACCGGATATTGACGGTGTAAATGAAAAACATGTCCTTCTGAATCTAGATCAAAAAGGGGTGCCTAAAGGTCATATGGTCTGGCGTTTTTATCAACAATTTTTTTTTTGTGGTTTGAAGGCATTAAAAGTAAGCCATGTTTTTATCGACAAGTAAATGTAAATATTTAGCCCCCTCCCTTAAAATATTTTAAAGAGGGGGAGGGTTAAAATATTTACATTTACTTGTCGAAAGAAAGACTGGAGGGGGTAAAATATCGCATTAACTTTTCGGGAAAAACGCTTTAAGCGCTGGTTGTTTTTTTTTTTTTTTTTTTTCAATATTTTCAAAAATATGGCTTACTTTTAACGCCTTCAAACCACTAAAAAAATAAATAATGATTTGTCGATAAAAATGCCTTCAATCGACAAATTATTTTTTCATATACATCAGGCACCGCTTCAGCCAGGGACTTCATTCGTAGGTGGGTTTGTTTTTTTTCAGCTATCACCGCCTAGCGTTTTTTAAGGTAGGAGGCCGGGACGCAATTCTGCGAATAGCACCAGGAAAATAATCAGCGACCTTTAAACCAACATTAAAATCCTTAATACCCCACACATACCTTTCCCAAAGGTATTAACACAATGTGAAATGCAAACGGCTTCGATTAGGATTTGAACGCGTGTCACCGTGTCCGTTTCATGCGATAGTAACCATTGTACCACAGGCGCCTCCTCGGAACATCTCTTGTAGTAAAGACAATGCGTGTTTGAAAGTGGCATTTCGGTGCTTCCATAGTATTTAAAATGGGTCAATAAAATTTTAAGCTTACTAATGGAAAAAAAAAACGAAAGTTTAATTAATTCATTTATTTGTTTGTTTGTTTTACTTTCTCCCCCCCTCCCCCAAAGGACGCATCCCCAAAGACCTACTGTACGGCGAATTAGCGGAGAGCACCCGACCGGTAGGGAGACCACGCCTACGCTTCAAAGATGTCTGCAAGAGGGATATGAAGACATGCCACATTAACAGCAACACATGGGAGGCTTGTGCAGAAGACCCTGCGACCTGGTGCCTCCCCGTCAAACAAGGGACGAAAAGGAGTGTAAAAGAGAGGGTAAGAAACCGGCACAGAAAAGAGAGCCAGAAGGAAGGAGAGACAACTGCAACGAGAAAGAAAGAAAGAAAGAAAGAAAGAAAGAAAAGAAAGAAAGAGAAATAGACAGATAGAAAAGGGAGTGACAGAAAGAGAAAGATATATATATATATATATATATATAATATATATATATAGATAGATAGAGAGAGAGAGAGAGAGAGAGAGAGAGATAAGAGAGAGAGAGACATTAATAAGTTAGTCGAGCATATTGTTCTGATTGTGAAGAGTGTTTTTGAAACTATCAAGTAATTCTTATAATGTTTATTTCCAAAAAGAAAAATACAAAAGTTCCGAGTAAACAATTTAGGATTTCAAATTATTTGCGAATTATCAGAGGCGAAAACATGATGGGCTTATTATTGTATCTTTGTTTTCGCGCCCAAATTGCAAATTCTTGGATAATTTGGTAAGTGCCAGCAAGAATTCCAATTCCAAATGGAATTTCACCTTATTTCTCAGGTGAAAGCTTATTTTGTCCAGTCTAAGAGGTTTAGATTTAGTCTTTATTTTTTTCTTATTTTAGGAAGAAACAAAAAAAAGAATGAATGAAAAACGGACAGATTTTTTCTTTTTGATTTTTCTTTTTTTCTTTTTATTGGGGCAGAAGATTGCAACTATAGCGTTAGTTTCGTATTTGCCTGGGGGGAGTTGTCTGCCCGTTTAGTTTGCTGGTGCCCGCTAGGGGGCCGTTTTATATTTAAGCGGCTGGTTCAAACGCTTCTTTCTCTTTTCCGGTTCCTCGACCTACGAGACACATGGGGTAGATTTTGGTCTACCCCTTCTCGTTGGGGCCTCGCCCCCCCTTACATTACTGTAAGTGAATTATACAGCATGGACTATTCTTAGTCTCATGTCTGTACTTTTTGTATATCTTGTACCATTCATGAATGTGTATTTATCTTTCTACATGTAACTTTGTTTTACCTATGTATTATGTATCTTGTTATATCCATGTGCTGTACCATATTAAATGTTTGTTCTTTAACCTTTGTCGGAGTCTTGTATTCAAGTACCTATAACCATGAATCCTTTTCTTATACAACTTTGCAGAGGGGTGAACACCTCACTCCCCAATTGACCATGGGTGGCGACCTGTGTTGCTTAAGGAGGGAACCCTAGTGGTTGAGCAGTCCATGACTTGCAACACTCCACTTTACATGATATAAAAAAAGACGAATTAGACTGTATTCAAAGTTTGCAAAATATGAAGATAGCTACGAGTGTGGCAGACAGGTTAAGAGTTAAAGAATAAAACCAAACAACTAGAATTGGAATAAAAGACCTGTATTACAGGCATAAAACAATGATTACAGACTCTTTTGGTTTGTCTGTGGGAATGTTTACAATTTGTCCACTTAGCTGAAATCCTGAGGTAGGGTTAGTTATCGAAGTCCCTTAGCTACGGCCATCTGATAGTTCTGCTGGAAATGAGAGAGACCCTTCTTTGTGGTCTGTCTCCGTTGAGGGCTGAATCAGAAAGAGGGTGTAAGAATTTGCCTTTTCGGCTTTGCCGTCAAAGTATGCTGGCTCGTGATTGGTTGGTTCGATAAAGAGGCTCGTAGACAAGGACGATAACCCATGCCTCATAATTCTTAATAATGATTTATATATATTTTATTTATGCCTCCCACCCTATTACCCTTACGGCACCCCCAATCCTTTTTATCATATATGTGTTAGAAAGCGGAGGGGAGTTTTGAGTACCCCTTCATCATTGTTACTCCCAGGTTTACTCTGACCCGGAGTGGTAGTACCTGTTGGGGTCCCATTTATGGGTTAAATAGAAAAAATGAGTTTAAAAACATGTTTAAAAACTTGAGTTTGAATGGGAAAAAATTAAGTCAAAAAATTTCAATAACCATCAGGAATTAATAAAAACAACCTCGTCGTCTGGGCGGCCTAATGTCGTTATCAGCCAGACGGCGAGGGAGTCTATTCTCTTTTCATTAGCGCTAGACTCAGGAGATTATTTTAGCATCTGAGGTGGAGCGCCACACCTACCATCAGCTCCTCACTTTACTGCACCGATGCCTGTGCTACTCATACGCTAAATTGTCGAGGGCCGTTATCGTACCAAGAACCTTGTGATTCTAAGCCGAACACTCTACCGACTGGGGGATGGGGGCACCTACCTCGGCATAAAGTAACCCAATAAGGGTTGACATGCCGTAAAATCCAAAAAACCAACCAACCAACCAGCCAATTAAACTTCTATTTGATCTAGCAATGGGATCCTAACATGGGATCCATGCCGGATCAGATTGGATCTGAGTATAATGGCAATGAAGGAGTGACTCTTATAGAATACAATTCTATATTTTTTTAAATAAATACACGTACACATTTCTTTTCCCAAAATTAAGGGAAAGAAATTAAAACAAACACACAACACAATCCTTTTCCCAAACTTAAGGAAAAGAAATTAAAACAAACACACAACACAATCCTTTTCCCAAACTTAAGGAAACGAAATTCAAACAAACACACAACACAATCCTTTTCCCAAACTTAAGGAAACGAAATTCAAACAAACACACAACACAATCCTTTTCCCAAACTTAAGGAAAAGAAATTAAAACAAACACACGAACACAAATCCTTTTCCCAAACTTAAGGAAAAGAGATTAAAAACGAACACACGAACACAACCCTTTTTTTTAAGGAAAAGTGATTAGGGCAAATGTTTACACAAAAATCAGAATCGATTGGCTAGGTTAGTATTGCTTTCTACTACGTCCGCGCGTTTGCACCAAAAAGTTAATTACTTTTTGATCCGATCAAGTATCATAAAAGACGAAAATGAAATCAACAATTAAACAGAATTCATTTCGCTAGCAGACGACACCGAATTCATCTCACTTCCAAACCGGACACATCCGACGACCACAAACAAACATACAGATCTCGTCTCGCAGCCAGATAGAACAACGACCAAGAAACGGGTGTTCGAACGAACGACTCCACTGCCTCAACACAATTACTACTACTACCAGTATTCTTACCACTTCGTTCTACCTACATCAAGAATCCGTTCCAGCAGGTCATACATACAAACTTTATTCTCATTTCTGTCCACATCTAAACGAACTTTTCTAAACTTAACACAAGAACTTTTACATTTTACATTACTATAAAGAAAAGGACATTAACGGCAAAACTCCAAGGTTTGAAGTATGGAGTTAACCACGAGTGTGGCAGACAGGTTGAGAGTTAAAGAAATAACCAAACGACTAGAAATATGAATAAAAGACTGTATTACAGAATAACAAAAGGATTGAAAACCTTAGTTCGTTTGCGCAAATATAATTTGTCACTTATCTGGTGTATCCTGAGATATGGGGTATTAACGGAGACCTTGCTACGGCCTTCTGATTGTTCGGATATGATGGACTTCTGTTTTGCGTCCGACTCCGTAGTGTCTGTTGAAGAATAGGAGCGACCCTTATTTAGGTCTGTCCCCAGTGCTAGCTGGATCAGAAGGAAGCACGAGTTTGCTTATTCGGCTTTGCCGCCAAAGTATGCTGGCTCGTGATTGGTTGGTTTGAAACAGAGGCTCGCAGACAAAGGACGATAACCCCCATACACCAGAATTCTCAATATTATACATATCATATCTACACTATTCCTTTTGAACATTTCACATATTATTGCAAATTTATTCTCTGAATAAATTGATTTGTTATTTTATAATCATATGCATTTGTTTTATCCTTTCTCCGTATTTTCTACCTAAACTGTGTCATATTTTTATTCCTAATATTATTGAACACACATACTCATAATCCTCTACACTCTATACCGTTTTTTTTAAAGAATACTTAACACAGATCAACCGTTGTACCCAATCATGGTTAACAGAATGAGAATAATCTATTTTCCATTTTTTTGAATATTATAAAGTTATTAGTCACGTAACGACAGTACTCCAAGGTTTGAAGTATGGACAGACAGGTTAAGAGTTAAATAAATAACCAAACAACTAGAAATCTTATTATAATGGAGATTGTGGGTTTGTCTGTCTGTAACCGAAACTATATTACTATACAAGTCACAATTCCCTTTGTTATTTACATCCCATTCTCCATGATTTTAATTTTTATTTAAACCTCAATTATTAGTAAAATTGTTTTACATCATTAAGACTTAACAATATCTACATACTATCAACATGCAATTATATTTATATATTCAACGAAATAGCGGTTTACAGTGTGAATGGGAAGGCTAATTTGCATATTGATCTTAAAAAATTTGATTTTAATAAATATATGCTTAGTATTATTGATTTCTAATTGTTTTTTTTCTTAATAAATATGAGCAAAAATCTCGGGGGTAAATCTTAACAGAAATCTATTAACATAAAGAAATAACTGTAATTTTATTCTTTTCTTCCTATTTTAACTAAATAGTTAAATTAGGGAAATTTACCACTGAAAGACGGGAGTAAGGGAACATGGTGGAACAGTTAGTTTCAAAGTTGTTCTATTTTCCGATTATACCCCCTCTGTTCCAAATATTTTTATCTGAATTCTTATTCAGTTTCATTAGCCTTTCTAATTTAACATGATATTTTATTATATTAAAACTTAAAAACTTGCACCCAGAGGGTGCATATATTTGCTAGTAGGAATAAAAGACGTGTATCACAGAATTAACAATAAGGATTACAAACTTTAGTTCGTCTGCACAAATGTTTAATTTGTCACTTATCTGAGTCCTGAGATAGGGTAATATCGGAGCCCTTGCAACGGCCTTCTGATAGTTCGGATATGATAGACGTTCTGCTTGATGTCCGACTCCGATTCTGGTTGTTGAGGAAGAGATGGAGCGACCCTGTTTTAGGTCTGTTCCCTTTGGAAGCTGGATCAGAAGAGGACGTGTTTGCTTATTCGGCTTTGCCGCCAAAGTATGCTGGCTCGTGATTGGTTGGTTCGAAACAGGGGCTCGTAGACAAGGACCATAACCCCCATACCCCAGAATTCTCAATAATGTCAAATTTCAGGAAAGAACGAAAGTTGTGTATTGAGACCAAAAATGATATCTTGCACTTCGAACCAATTTTTGAGGAAATGGAATCAAAGATCGTAGACAAAAATGCGCAGAAGAATCCTCGGTTTTTGCAACATTTGGCCGGAAATTGATCTGCAAATCTAAACAATTTCAGTTTTTTAAAAACAGGGAATCTTGTCGTTTTATTTTATCACAATGAAATGAAGAAATTCTAAGTGAAATTCAAATTAGAAAACATGCCCCTCCCCCCGTTATCAGTTACACTTTCGAAATGCAGTTTTATCTCATTTGAACTGGAGCCTCACCATCAGATACAGTTTAGTGCCATACCCGGGACATGGAAGCTTTTGGAGTTTTTAAATAAAAAAAAAAAAAAAAAACAAATAAATAAAGTAAATTGTCTGTTTGTTCAAATATTTATGAGAAGTAGTGTGTGTGTGTATCTGTCTATGTCTATGTGTGCGTCTATGTGTGCGTCTGTGTGTGTGCGTGTGCGATTGTGTCTATGTGTGTGAGTTTATGTGTGTGTGTCTATGCGTGAGTGAGTCTCTGTGTGTGTGTCTATGCGTGAGTGAGTGTGTGTGTGAGTCTATGTGTGAGTGAGTCTATGTGTGTGCGCGTCTGTGTCTATGTGTGTGAATTTATGTGTGTGTGTGTGTGTGTCCGTCTGTATCTGTCTGTGTCTATGTGTGTGAGTCTATGTGTGAGTGAGTGAGTGAGAGAGAGAGAGTGTGTGTGTGTGTGTGTGTCTCTCTCTCTCTCTCTCTCTTCTCTCTCTCTCTCTCTCTCTCTCTCTCTCTCTCGCTGTATGTCTGTATCTGTGAGTCTATACCCTTTTCTCTGTACGTGGCTGTATCTATGTATGTATGTATGTATGTGTGCGCGTCTGAGTGTCTCTATTTCTGTGTGTGTCTGTGTCTGTGTGTGTGCGTATTTGTCTGTGTCTGTGTCTATGTGTGTGTGTGTGTGTGTGTGTGTGGTGTGCGTATTTGTGTGTGTGTGTCGGTGTGCGTCCGTGTGTGCCTCAGTGTGTGTGTCTGTGCGTGTATGTTTGTGTTATTTCTTTTTCGAGTTACTCGAAATTAATCTCTCAAAAAAGAAATAACGAACATAAAGAGTTGTTACAAACAGTTAATTCAAACATCATATTATCCGACGGGGGAAAAATTATCGTGAATATACCGTTATCGTGAAAAATAAGTAAAACAGTCCGTTTTTTGTTTTTTTTTTATTGTTTTTTTTACAAAAGTGTCAATTTATTTATTGATATTTGTTTAGCAGAATTTTGTATTCATGGCTCTTTTACTAAAAAAAAAACTCTCGCATTGAAACTTATAAACATTTTCTGATATAATTGTTGAATAATTATATCAGAAAATTTTTCTATAAAGATAAGAGTCTGTATAATTATTATTCAGACTCTTATCTTTATAGAAAAAAGTAAAAATCATTTTTTGTCGGTACATTTTTTCTTATTTCATAAAATAAAATGGGGTGGGGGTAGACCAGGTAAAAAATATTTTCCCTAATATATTTTAGGAAAAAACTATTTCAGACATATCTTTATTAAAAGGTAAATAATTCTGGAAATTTTCGTGAAAATCGGACCATTAATCGATTTTTCATAGATTTTTTTTTAAAAGCCGGTAGTCATAACTTGTTTTTGGCTACATGAAATTTCAATTGATTTAACGGTGCAAAAATGTAAACATTGTTTTTCGTTTATAATTTTCATTATTTCCGTAAGCTGGAAAAATTTTTTAAAAATCATCAGGAGTTATTTTAATGTTTCTTCTTTCGAATGGAAAAAAAATTTTTTCAAGATAATATTAACTTTTATGCAAGTTTCATTGTGTTAAATATAGGGGGGATAAATTTCACAGGGAAAATTGGTGGTACATAGAGTATTATATTAATTTACTTCAGATTTAAAACTTGCCCACATTAAATGGCGCACACACATACATACAAACGTTACACTTACACGGTTTAGTATATGTGTAAGTATGTATGTTTGCCTGATATACACACACATACGTACACACCCTTACACTTACACGCACTCACCCACGCACACACACACACACATACACACACACGCACAAATCTCGAAAGTCCTCGTATTGTTACGTACTGCAATGTAGTATGAAGGCCCCGCCCATTTTTCCTTATATGGAATTGACGTACCCAACCTCCATATTGTTTCTCTTCTCAATATGGCGGGTGAGCAACAAGTTTTGGTCGTCTGCGCTAAATGTATCTGCCCGATCTTTTCATTTTTATTGCAAAACTTCTGTAAAAGTTTCTCTCAAATTTTTCATAAATAAAAAGATGCCGACATATAATAAAACACCACCATGACAGAGTTAATAAAAAACAAACAACTTGTAGTTGGCCCTAACGTAGAGTAATTACGATAGTAATAGTAGTAGTAGTAGTTATAGCAAAAAGTTGAAGTTTAGTGATAGTAAAGTATTGTATGGTATACTACTTATACACAGGGTGTCCGTATGAAATTTTATTAACTAAATAAATAACTGTCAAAAGTATAAATAAGAATAAATCTGATAGATAGTAACACACTGATAGATAGTTACGAATGATATATGAATATAGATAGATAGATAGTAATATACTGAGATAAATAGATAGATAGATAGATAGATGGAAGATTATTGTTATAGGTAGGTACCACCAATTTTCCCTGTGAAATTTACCCCCCTTATATTTAACACAATGAAACTTGCATAAACCTTAATATTATCTTCAAAATCTTTTGTTCATTCGAAAGAAGAAACATTAAAAAAACTTCTGATGATTTTAAAAAAATGTTTAACTCACGGAAATAATGAAAATTATGATTGAAAAACAATGTTTTCATTTTTGCACCATTAAATCAATTGAAATTTAACGTAGCCAAAAACAAGTTATGACTAGATCTTTTTTAAAAAAATTCTATGAAAAATCAATTAATGGTCCAATTTTCACGAAAATTTCCAGAATTGCTTTTCTTTTGATAAAAATATGTCTGAAATAGTTTTTTCCTGAAATATATTAGGGGAAATATATTTTTTTACGAGGTCTACACCCTCTATTTTATTTTATGAGATAAGAAAAAAATGAACCGGAAAAAAACGATTTTTACTTTTTTCTATAAAGATAAGAGTCTGAATAAGTTATTCAGACTCTTATCTTTATAGAAAAAAAATGTATATCAAAAGATTTGTAAAAAATTCAAGGCGGTAGTTTTTGTAGAAAAAATCTTGAATTCTTAAATAAAAAGTGTTAACAAATGTCATAATATTATTTGAAAACTTTTTTTTTTTTTGGCTTTTTTAATAATATTCTATTAAATTGTCAAGAAAAAAATTTTTTTAAAGAAATTATTTATAGAATAATCATATCAGTTCCAATTACCGTCGAATTGATAAGACAAGGCAACAAGTAGCCGTAACAGAATATGGATCTAATCTTGTTGCAATCCTACTGTAGAATGCCTGGGTATTTATGAAGCGTCATAACATCACAGAAACCAAGCTGCCAATCAGGACTCAAGGAATGGATTCATCCAAATACATAATGGATTTTCTTGAGTTCCATAAATACCAGCTGTCTTGGGCACTTGTTCAGTTGTGCTTAGTCAGTTGCTGTTGTTCAAACCAACAGTATACTGACTGACTGGCTGGTTCAGTTGTGCTTAGCCAGTTGCTGTTATCCAAACCAACAGTAAACTGACTGACTTCAATAACAGGTTTAAATTCAGAGTTTTCCTTCTCCTAGACTGGTTGCCATATCAAGCTTAGAGTGCCCAGTCTGCCCTACTATTTACCCATAGCTGGAGTGATTATAATTTTAAATTGAGTTAAAAAAAATGAATACCCAACAAGAATGGATAAAATAAATATTTTTGATAGAAAATAACCCAACAAGGGTTGACATGTCATAAAATCCATAACATGCAACACTCCACTTTGGCCCTTACTTAGGCTAGATGGGCAGTCAGAGAGGACCCCTCCAATCAATCGGCTGGTCACAACACCTATCTCCAACCCTTTTTATTATGTATGTGAAAAGGATACCCAGGGTATGTCACTAAACTACATTTGTTGGTGAGACTCCAAGGATAAAATCCTTGTGGCTGAACCGTTCATGACATGCAACACTCCACTTTGGTCTTTACTTAGGCTAGATGGGCAGTTGGTATCAGCCAATTAGCGAGGGAGTCTATCCCCTTTTCACTAGCGATAGATCAAGGAGATTGTTTTTCCAGCTGACTTCAATACCCTCCAATCAATCGGCTGGTCACATCACCTATATGATTGTCCCAACCCTATTGTCCTTATGGCAAATCTCCAACCCCTTTTTATTATATATATATATTTACCAACCCCTCTGCATGAGCTGGATGTGACACAAGGTCAATTTCTTAAGCGGAGTTCAGTAGGTTTGAATTCAGAGTTTTCCCTTTTATCATATATGGGAAAAGGATACCGAGGATATTTCACTAAACTACATTCATTGGTGAGACTCCAAGGATAAAACCCTTGTGGCTGAACTGTTCATGACATGCAACACTCCACTTTGGTCTTTACTTAGGCTAGATGGGCAGTCAGAGAGGCTCCCTCTAATCAATCGATTGGTCACGTCAAGCCCTAACACCTTTATGATTGTCCTAACCCTCTTGGCCTTATGGCAAATCTCCAACCCTTTTTATCATATATATATTTACCAACCCCTCCGCACGAGCAGGATGTGACACAAGGTCAATTTCTTAAGCGGAGTTCAACAGGTTTTGAATTCAGAGTTTTCCTTCTCCTAGACCGGTTGCCTAACCATGGTTGAAGAGCCCAGTCTGCCCTACTATTTTATCCATAGCTGGAGGGAGAGTAGGATTCATACCTTTCCCAAGGGTATTAGCGCTAAGTGAAATGGAATTACCACACCCAGGATTTGAACTCGGGGCGATGAGTCCATTTCCCATGACTTTAACAATTACACCATGCACTCCTTTTTATCATATACGTGCTAGAAGGAGGTGGCTGAGGGCTTTAATGTCTTGGGTATGATGTTAAACTATCTGATGGTGAATTTCTAATTCTGGAGCTCTGGGGAATGTGGAGTACTCCTTCATCACCATTACTCCCAGGTCCACTCTGACTCGAAGTGGTAGTACCTGATAGGGTCCCATCTATGGGTTACATAGAAAAAATGAGTTTGAAAAAAATTGAGTTAAAAAAAATGAGTACCCATCAAGAATGAAAAAAACAAACATCTATAACCCAACAAGGGTTGACATGCCATAACATCCAACCAACCACCAAGAATGAATAAAACAAAACATCTTTGGCAAAAATAACCCAACAAGGGTTGACATGCCATAAAACCCACCCAACCATCAAGAATGGATAAAACAAAACATCTTTGGCATAAAATAACCCAACAAGGGTTGACATGCTGTAAAATCCAACCAACCACCCAAAATAATGAACATTTTTCCGAATTTCCAAGCACTTATCTGTCTCCCTAAGTTTTAAAATAAATTTAAAATAAAATGTCTTTGGCATAAAATAACCCAACAAGGGTTGACATGCCATAAAATCCAACCAACCACCAAGAATGAATAAAACAAAATGTCTTTGGCATAAAATAATCCAACACAGGTTGATATGCCATAAAATCCAACCAACCACCAAGAATGAATAAAACAAAAACGTCTTCAGCATAAAATAACCCAACAAGGGTTGACATGCCGTAAAATCCATCCACCCAACCAAACAACTGAAATTGTTTTTGAAATTTTTGTAATTTGGATTTCTTGGATGACTCATCAACTCACAAAGATATGTTGGTGATTTTCTTTGGTTAGGCAGTTCTCTCCCCCCTTTGGTTAGGCAGTTCACTCTCCCCTTTGGTTAGGCACTTCTCTCTCCCCTTTGGTTAGGCAGTTCACCCTCCCCTTTGGTTAGCCAGTTCTCTCTCCCCTTTGGTTAAGCAGTTCTCTCTTACCTTTGGTTAGGCAGTTCCATCTCACCTTTGGTTAGGCAGTTCCATCTCACCTTTGGATAGGCAGTTCCATTTCACCTTTGGACAGGCAGTTCTCTCTCTCCTTTGGTTAGGCAGTTCTATTTCCCCTTTGGTTAGGCAGTTCTATCTCTCCTTTGGTTAGGCAGTTCTATCTTACCTTTAGTTAGGCAGTTCCATCTCACCTTTAGTTAGGCAGTTCTATCTCCCTTTTGGTTAGGCAGTTCTATTTCCCCTTTGGTTAGGCAGTTCTCTCTCCCCTTTGGTTAGGCAGTTCTATTTCCCCTTTGGTTAGGCAGTACTATTTCTCCTTTGGTTAGGCAGTTCTCTCTCCACTTTGTTTAGGCAGTTCTATTCCCCCTTTGGTTAGGCAGTTCTCTCTCCCCTTTGTTTAGGCAGTTCTATCGTACATTTAGTTAGGCAGTTCTATCTTACCTTTAGTTAGGCAGTTATCTCTCCCCTTTGGTTAGGCAGTTCTATCTGCCCTTTGGTTAGGCAATTCTATCTCCCCTTTGGTTAGACAGTTCTATTTCCTCTTTAGTTAGGCAGTTCTCTCTCCCCTTTGTTTAGGCAGTTCCATCTCACCTTTGGATAGGCAGTTTTCTCTCCACTTTGGTTAGGCAGTTTTATCTCCCCTTTGGTTAAGCAGTTCTATCTTACCTTTGGTTAGGCAGTTATCTCTCCGCTTTGGTTAGGCAGTTCTATCTCCCCTTTGGTTCGGCAGTTCTCTCTCACCTTTGTTTAGGCAGTTCTATCTTACATTTAGTTAGGCAGTTCTATCTTACCTTTAGTTAGGCAGTTCCATTTCACTTTTGGATAGGCAGTTCTATCTCCCCTTTGGTTAGACAGTTATCTCTCTGCTTTGGTTAGGCAGTTCTATCTCCCCTTTGGTTAAGCAGTTCTATCCTACCTATGGTTAGGTAGTTCTGTCTCCCCATTGGTTAGGCAGTTCTATCTCACCTTTGGTTAGGTAGTTCTATCTCCCTTTAGTTAGACAGTTCTCTCTTACCTTTAGTTAGAAAATTCCATCTTACCTTTGGTTAGGCAGTTCTATCTCCCCTTTGGTTAAACAATTTTATCTTACCTTTGGTTAAGCAGTTCTGTCTCCCCATTGGTTAGCCAGTTCTAACTCGCCCTTGGTTAGACAGTTATCTCTCCGCTTTGGTTAGGCAGTTCTATCTCCCCTTTGGTTAGGCAGTTCTCTCTCACCTTTGGTTAGGCGGTTCTATCTCCCCATTGGTTAGGCAGTTCTATCTCACTTTTGGTTAGGCTGTTCTCTGTTATCTTTAGTTAGGCAGTTCTATCTCCCCTTTGGTTAGGCAGTTCTCTCTTACCTTTAGTTAGAAAATTCCATCTTACCTTTGGTTAGGCAGTTCTATCTCCCCTTTGGTTAAACAATTTTATCTTACCTTTGGTTAGGCAGTTCTGTCTCCCCATTGGTTAGGCAGTTCTAACTCCCCCTTCGTTAGACAGTTCTATCTCCCCTTTGGTTAGGCAGTTCTCTCTCACCTTTGGTTAGGCGGTTCTACCTCCCCATTGGTTAGGCAGTTCTATCTCACCTTTGGTTAGGCTGTTCTCTGTTATCTTTAGTTAGGCAGTTCTATCTCCCCTTTCGTTAGGCAGTTCTCTCTTACCTTTAGTTAGAAAATTCCATCTTACCTTTGGTTAGGTAGTTCTATCTCCCCTTTGGTTAGGCAGTTCTATCTCCCCATTGGTTAGGCAGTTCTATCTCACCTTTGGTTAGGCTGTTCTCTGTTATCTTTAGTTAGGTAGTTCTATCTCCCTTTGGTTAGGCAGTTCTCTCTCACCTTTGTGACAGAAATTAATGAATTTCCAATTTGATGGGCACACTGATGAAAAATGATTGGCATTGGAAAACTTGCACACAATAGTCATAGACCCACCTAATTAAGTGTAGGCAAGTTGGTCATGTAGCTTTACCATTCCTTGGTAGGGTCAGAGACAATGTTGTCACTAGTCAAAGACCAGAGACAAAAAAAAAGAGGTTGAGAATGGGTTTCTGGGACTGTCATCTAACACACTACTGTGGCCTTAACAGACATGCCAATTCTGTAATAGAGACAATTATTGTATCCCTATACTATTTATAATAATGTTGCATAGGGCCAAAGTCCAGTAGCAGGCTATACAACAATTGTCCCAACCTTATTACCCTCCAACCCTTTTTATCATATATGTGCTAGAAGGCAGTGGCTGGAGGTCTTATTGTTTCGGGTATGACATTAAATTCTATCTAATGGTGAGATTCCAGTTCCGAAGCTCAAAGAATGTGGAATAACCCTTCATCATCATTACTCCCAGGCCCACTCTGACCCGGAGTGGTAATAAGTGTGAGGATTCCAATTATGAGTTAAATAGAACAAAATGAGTTTGAAAAATAAGTTTTAAAAAAAATGAGTATCCATCAAGACTGAATAAAACAAAACCTCTTCAGCATAAAATAACCCAACAAGGGTTGACATGCCGTAAAATCCAACTAACCACCAAGAATGTATAAAACAAAATGTCTTCAGCATAAAATAACCCAACAAAGGTTGACATGCCGTAAAATCCAACCCTCCAACTAACAAATAGACAATGCTTAAACCTCTGCAGTGGTGTAGTCTGTGTATTTTAAAGCCCCAAGAGTTCTTTCTTACCTTTAGTTAGGCAGTTCTATTTCCCCTTTGGTTAGGCAGTTCTATCTTATCTTTAGTTAGGCAGTCTATCTATCTTGGTTAAGCAGTTCTATCTCCCTTTGGTTAGGCACTTCTATCTTATCTTTAGTTAGGCAGTTCTATCTCCTTTGTTAGGCAGTTCTATCTTATCTTTAGTTAGGCAGTTCTATCTTACCTTTGGTTAAGCATTCTATCTCCCTTTGGTTAGGCAGTTATATCTTATCTTTAGTTAGGCAGTTCTATTTCCCTTTGGTTAGGCAGTTCTATCTTATCTTTAGTTAGGCAGTTCTATCTCCCTTTGGTTAGGCAGTTCTATCTTATCTTTAGTTAGGCAGTTCTATCTTACCTTTGGTTAAGCAGTTCTATCTCCCTTTGGTTAGGCACTTCTATCTTATCTTTGGTTAAGCAGTTCTATCTCCCTTTGGTTAGGCACTTCTATCTTATCTTTAGTTAGGCAGTTCTATCTCCCTTTGGTAGGCAGTTCTATCTTATCTTTAGTTAGGCAGTTCTATCTCCCTTGGTTAGGCAGTTCTATCTTATCTTTAGTTAGGCAGTTCTATTCCCCTTTGGTTAGGCACTTCTATCTCCCCTTTGGTTAGGCAGTTCTATCTTATCTTTAGTTAGGCAGTTCTATCTTACCTTTGGTTAAGCAGTTGCTTATCTAACCTAAGTAAGGACCAAAGTAGAGTGCTGCAGGTCATGGACTGTTCAGCCACCAGGGTTCCATCCTTAAGCATCAGGAGTCCCCAACCACGACCAACAGGTACCCCATTGGGGTGATTTTACCCCTTTGCAGAGGTGCAGTTGGTGTATTCATGACACCAGCCGACATAAAATATAATTGTATAAAAATTTGTATAGATAGGAATACTTGAAACCATAAATTGTGTATAAATTATTGTATTAGATAGGAATACTGAAACCATAGAATTGTGTATAAATTATTTAGTATTAGATAGGAATACTTGAAACCATAGAATTGTGTATAAATTATTAGTATTAGATAGGAATACTTGAAACCATAGAATTTGTGTATAAATTATTTGTATTAGATAGAATACTTGAAACCATAGAATTGTGTATAAATTATTTGTATTAGATAGGAATACTTGAAACCATAGAATTGTGTATAAATTATTAGTATTAGATAGGAATACTTGAACCATAGAATTGTGTATAAATTATTAGTATAGATAGGAATTACTTGAAACCATTAGAATGTGATTAGATAGGATACTTGAAACCATATAATTGGTACAAATTATTTGTATTAGATAGGAATACTTGAAACCATAGAATTGTGTATAAAATTATTAGTATTAGATAGGAATACTTGAAACCATAGAATTGTGTACAAATTATTTGTATTAGATAGGAATACATGAATCCATATAATTGTGTATAAATTATTAGTATTAGATAGGAATACTTGAAACCATATAATTGTGTATAAATTATTAGTATTAGATAGGAATACTTGAAACCATAGAATTGTGTACAAATTATTTTATTAGATAGGAATACTTGAAACCATAGAATTGTGTATAAATTATTTGTATTAGATAGGATACTTGGAATACTTGAAACCATATAATTGTGTATAAATTATTAGTATTAGATAGGAATACTTGAAAACCATAAATTGTGTATAAATTATTAGTATTAGATAGGAATACTTGAAACCATATAATTGTGTATAAATTATTAGTATTAGATAGGAATACTTGAAACCATATAATTGTGTATAAATTATTAGTATTAGATAGGAATACTTTAAAACCATATAATTGTGTACAAATTATTAGTATTAGATAGGATACTTAAAACATAGATAGGAATACTTGAAACCATATAATTGTGTATAAATTATTTGTATTAGATAGGAATACTTGAAACCATATAATTGTGTATAAATTATTAGTATTAGATAGGAATACTTGAAACCATATAATTGTGTACAAATTATTAGTATTAGATAGGAATACTTGAAACCATATAATTGTGTATAAATTATTAGTATTAGATAGGAATACTTGAAACCATAGAATTGTGTATAAATTATTAGTATTAGATAGGAATACTTGAAACCATATAATTGTGTATAAATTATTGTATTAGATAGGAATACTTGAAACCATATAATTGTGTATAAATTATTAGTATTAGATAGGAATACTTAAACCATATAATTGTGTACAAATTATTAGTATTAGATAGGAATACTTAAAACCATAGAATTGTGTACGAATTATTGTATTAGATAGGAATACTTGGAACCATATAATTGTGTATAAATTATTTGTATTAGATAGGAATACTTGAAACCATATAATTGTGTATAAATTATTTGTATTAGATAGGAATACTTGAAACCATATAACTGTGTATAAATTATTAGTATTAGATAGGAATACTTGAAACCATATAATTGTATAAATTATTAGTATTAGATAGGAATACTTGAAACCATATAATTGTGTATAAATTATTAGTATTAGATAGGAATACTTGAAACCATATAACTGTGTATAAATTATTAGTATTAGATAGGAATACTTGAAACCATATAATGTGTATAAATTATTAGTATTAGATAGGAATACTTGAAACCATAAATGTGTATAAAATTTAGTATTAGATAGAATACTTGAAACCATATAACTGTGTATAAATTATTAGTATTAGATAGGAATACTTGAAACCATATAATTGTGTATAAATTATTAGTATTAGATAGGAATACTTGAAACCATATAACTGTGTATAAATTATAGTATTAGATAGGAATACTTGAAACCATATAATTGTGTATAAATTATTAGTATTAGATAGGAATACTTGAAACCATATAATGTGTATATAAATTATTAGTATTAGATAGGAATACTTGAAACCATATAATGTGTATAAATTATTAGTATTAGATAGGAATACTTGAAACCATATAACTGTGTATAAATTATAGTATTAGATAGGAATACTTGAAACCATATAACTGTGTATAAAATTATTAGTATTAGATAGGAATACTTGAAACCATATAACTGTGTATAAATTATTAGTATTAGATAGGAATACTTGAACCATATAATGTGTATAAATTATTAGTATTAGATAGGAATACTTGAAACCATATAATTGTGTATAAATTATTAGTATTAGATAGGAATACTTGAAACCATATAATTGTGTATAAATTATTAGTATTAGATAGGAATACTTGAAACCATATAATTGTGTATAAATTATAGTATTAGATAGGAATACTTGAAACCATATAACTGTGTATAAATTATTAGTATTAGATAGGAATACTTGAAACCATATAATTGGTATAAATTATTAGTATTAGATAGGAATACTTGAAACCATATAATTGTGTAAAATTATTAGTATTAGATAGGAATACTTGAAACCATATAACTGTGTATAAATTATTAGTATTAGATAGGAATACTTGAAACCATATAATTGTGTATAAATTATTTGTATCAGATAGGAATACTTGAAACCATATAACTGTGTATAAATTATTAGTATTAGATAGGAATACTTGAAACCATATAATTGTGTATAAATTATTTGTATTAGATAGGAATACTTGAAACCATATAATTGTGTATAAATTATTAGTATTAGATAGGAATACTTGAAACATGATCCTTATATATATATATATATATATATATATTTATTTATTTATTTTACAATGTTTTCATAGATCAATGTTCATATAATATATATATTTTCAATATATATATATATATATATATAAAAGGAAGTTTGGTATGTACAAGTGTTACTCGGATAAGTCAGCATTATATTTATATAATATAAAAGTGCTCAATACAGCATTGAACACTTTCATATGCTAATCATATATATATATATATATTATATATATATTATATATAAAGGGAATGACTTAAGGATAAAAAAATTGGGTTGGTCCAAGTGTTATTTGATAAGCAGCGTTATAACAAATATAAAGTAGAGCGGATTTATTATTACAGTGTGTACAGAAATAACCTACTCGAGTATCACCATAAGGATCGTCAGGGTTAAATCCACTGAATTAATCAAGATATTGATTAATTATAGCTAACTGCAGGAGTTCATGTTGTAATTATATACTTACAATTACAACATGAACTCCTGCAGTTAACTGTAATTAATCAATATCTTGATTAATTCAGTGGATTTAACCCTGAAGATCCTGATGGTGAAACTCGAGTAGATTATTTCTGTACACACTTTAATATATATATATATATATATATATATATATAAACAAATTTTTTATTTTTTTTATTTAAAAAAAAAATTTATATATATATATATAAATTCATTCTTCCCACAAAAAGAGCATGTTCCCTCTTCTAAAAGGAGTTAAGGGCTGGGTTTATGGCTCGGGCCTGAGGTGCCATTGAATGGGAATGCCAATTGAGACCATACATTCTTTGTAATGACATATCAGATATTGTTCGTGCGCACCTCCCCACATAAAAAAAGACGATGTTTATCAGGTCTGTTGGGAGGTCTGGAAAAAAAAATACATATATTTATAATACACGCCCACACCCACATGGATATATACAATTACACAAACACACACATATATAATTGTACACCCACACAATCATACATATGATATACATATGTATATATACATATATATATACATATATACATATATACACATGTATATATATGCCCTGTCGGCTGGGGCGTTAGAATGCACCGACTGCACCTATGCAGAGGGGTAAGACTCCCTCAATGGGACCATCTGTTGGCCGTGGGTGGCGACCCATGATGCTTAAGGATAGAGCCCAGGTGGATGAGCAGTTCATGACATGCAATACTCCACTTTGGCCCTATCTTGGGCGAAACGGGCGGTCGGACAGGCCCACTCCGATCAATCCGGCTGGTCACATCAAGCCCTAGCACCTATATGATTTTCTCAACCCTATTGCCCTTATGGCAAGCCCCAAACCCTTTTTATCATATGGGTGCTAGAAGGCGGTGGCTGCGGGTCTACATGTCCTGGGAATGACGTTAAACTCTATCTTGATGGTGAGGTTCCAGTTTTGGAGGTTTGGGGAATGTGGAGCACCCCTTCATCACCATTGCTCCCTGTTTTCACTCTGACCCGAGTGGTGGTACCTGTAGGGTCCCATCTATGGGTTAAATAGAAAAAAGTATTTATAAAAAAATGTATTATCATTAAGAATTTTTTATTTCAAAACTTTATCGGCAGAAATACCACTGAGGTTATATAGCCATAAACAAACAAAACAAAACAAAAAACATGTATATAGAATATATATACATGCACCGGTGCCTTATATGATACAAGTGCGTATACCAACTTTGAGGGTGGAGATATATTATAACATAGTACTCCAAACACGATGTAGAACCTAATCAATAACAGTATTATTAATGCAAATCCTGATACCTGCACCCGCTTGAAGACTTAGGCCTTTGTGCACTTTAGTAAGCTCACCAGGGCAAGAACTGACATATCTACTTACATGCGTAGTGGTCCCTCATATATTAAATATTCAGGCCTTGTGTACCTGACCTGTATACGTTGGGATACGTTTTAGGGAAATATCAATTCGGCAAACT
>CM042181.1:39177699-39219485 GCA_023376005.1 Doryteuthis pealeii | reverse complement strand
GGAGGATTTACCCATGATGGGACCTACGTAGCTTACCACTCCGCGTCGAGTGAGCCCGAGGCGCCTGGTGCTGCAGGGGTCTCCCTCCCAGCATCCAGCTGGACCATACACAGCATCAGATGAGTTTAACGCATTCCCAGGACATGTAGACCGCAGCCACCGCCTTCTAGCATCCATATGATAAAAAGGGGTGGGGCTTGCCATAAGGGCAATAGGGTTGGGAAAATCATATAGGTGCTAGGGCTTGACGTGACCAGCCGATTGATCGGAGGGTCCTCTCCGCCCGCCCGTTAGGGCCAAAGTGGAGTATTGCACGTCATGAACTGCTCATCCACCTGGGGCTCTATCCTTAAGCATCATGGTCGCCACACGGGCAGGTGGTCCCATTGGGGGAGTCTTACCATGCATTCTAACGCCGCAGCCGACAGGGCGGACACATATATGTATGCACACACATACATTTATATGGGTACGAGGGAAGCACGTGGTGTAATGGTTAAAGTCATGGGAAATGGACTCGTCGCCCCGAGTTCAAATCCTGGATGTGGTAATTGCATTTCACTTAGTGCTAATACCCTTGGGAAAGGTATGAATCCTACTCTCCCTCCAACTATGGGTAAATAGTAGGGCAGACTGGGCTCTTTAACCATGGTTAGGCAACTGGTCTAGGAAAAGAAAAACTCTGAATTCAAACCTGTTGAACTCCGCTTAAGAAATTGACCTTGTGTCACATCCTGCTCGTGTGGGGGGGTTGGTAAATATATATATGGTCATACACACAACTCCCAAGAACCCTTCCTCATATATATATGAGCATTAAAAAAGAACCCACATCAAAGAGGGTTTTTTTCACGGAACAGATGGACTTGCTATTATATATACACTCCTCTACCCGGATTATAATAGCATGTCAAACCCTCAAAAAATATTTCAATTTCCATAATTCTTTTATAATGCTCCCTTTCAAAAAAAAAAAAAATCTCTAAAAACAATTTCTTCAAAAAAGAAATCTTCTCCTGACGATGACCTAAGGTCGAAACTAGTTGATAATAAATAACATATAAGAATATTGAAGGAAGGAAGGAAGTCAGTCAGTCAGTCAGTCAGTCTACTATTGGTTTGAACAATGTGACTGGCCAAGCACAACTGAACCAGTGTCAAGACAACTGGTACTTATGGGAATTCAGAATAGTCCACTCATGCATTTGGGTGATTCCATTCCCTGAGTCCTGATTGGCTGCTTGGTTTGTATGATCCTCTGAGGCTCCATAAATCCTGCCATTTTGCAGTAGTCTTTACAGCATACCAGAATCGTATTGGGTTACGACTGCTTGCTGTCTTGTCTTGCCAATTCGACGGTAATTGGACTTTGTATGATTATTCTACAGATAATAAATAACATATAAGAAATATTCCTGTTTGTCTTATCACTTTTTGTTCATATATATATATATATATATACTTATCCACAGACACCATGTTTCAACGTATCACATCTCTTCAGTGTGGTTAGACATTTGTAAGCTACCTACAACCGGGATTGAAATCTGATCGATTCATCATCAGTCGGGCTGCTTAACCGTTTGACTATTGTCACCTACAGAAGTAGAAGGGGATTTTAACTGTTAAATACACACATATGTATGTATGTAAAGGTTGCCATAGAGTGCTCCATCCTTTTTATAGGAGTATATATATATATATATATATATTTATTATTTTTTTTGCTTGAAGGCAATTACAATGCGTATATCATATAAAACTCGATAATTATTGAAAATAATCATGACACACAAACTTGGCAAATATTGCGCCCCACGTAGAACATCGTACAGCTGTTTCAACATCGGTGACCCAGGCATAGAGTCTCTGATTCTGCGTGCCGGGTTCCCGGTTTTGATTTCTGTCGGAAGGAAATTGTAATTATACATCGCTGATGAGACTAAATAAAGTTGAAACAGCTGTACGATGTTCTACGTAGGGCAAGATATTTGCCGAGTTCGCTTGTCATGATTATTTTCAATAATTATCAAGTTTTATACGATATACGCATTGTAATTGCCTTCAAGCAAAAAATATAAATAATAATATACTTTACTCAACAATGCTTCTAAAGCAAATTATCAGATCTCACATCTATCTATCTATCTATCTATCTCTCTCTCTCTCTATATATATATATATATATATATATATACACAGTGTCCTTTCTTCAGACTTCAAATTTTGAACAGACTGATAAGCAAGGACTATCACTTGCTTTTCTCGTTATTCTGTGATAAAAAAATTTTTTATCACCTTCCATATACCAACAAATGCCCTGAAGAAGATCTAATTGATAGATCGAAACACTGCAGCGTTGGCCAATAAACTTACCACTCAACTTATTTAAACCTGTGTTTTTTCAATTTTCTTAATATACTACATACCGTCGGATTCACTTCCCTTTCTTCACATATATATATATATATATATATATATATATATATATATATATGTGTGTGTGAAGGGAATGACTTACTGGTAAAAATATTGGGTTGGTCTCAATATTTGGTTGGTATAAGTGTTACTCGGATAAGTCAGCGTTATAACAAATATAAAGAGCTCAATACGTAAGTAGAGCAGGTTTATTATTATAGTGTGTATAGAAATAACCTACTCGAGTTTCACCATAATGATCGTCAGGGTTAAATCCACTGAATTAATCAAGATATTGATTAATTATAGCTAACTGCAGGAGTTCATGTTGTAATTATATACTTACAATTACAACATGAACTCCTGCAGTTAACTGTAATTAATCAATATCTTGATTAATTCAGTGGATTTAACCCTGAAGATCCTGATGGTGAAACTCGAGTAGATTATTTCTGTACACACTTTAATATATATATATATATATATATATATATATATATTCATAGCTGATATTGATCAATATTTCGATTTTACAAAAATCATCATCAGAGCTCATTCACTCCCGTAGTTGTTTGGGTCGGAGAGGAAAGTCAAAATGAGTTTACAAAACAAAAAACCTTAATACTGCAAAAAACGAAAGACGTTACAATATTCACCAACGTGGGCATTTCGCGATATTGTAACGTCTTTCGTTTTTTGCAGTATTAAGGTTTTTTGTTTTGTAAACTCATTTTAACTTTCCTCTCCGACCCAAACAACTACGGGAGTGAATGAGCTCTGATGATGATTTTTGTAAAATCGAAATATTGATCAGTATCAGCTATGATTATATTATAAATTGTTTTCTTCTTTAACAGCATTGTGTGATGTTTTCATTCCACCTTTTCTTACTCATATATATAATATATATATATAAACAAATTTTTTATTTATTTTATTTAAAAAAAAAATTTATATATATATATATAAATTCATTCTCCCCACAAAAAGAGCATGTTCCCTCTTCTAAAAGGAGTAAGGGCTGGGTTTATGGCTCGGTGCCTGAGGTGCCATTGAATGGGAATGCCAATGAGACCATACATTCTTTGTAATGACATATCAGATATTGTTCGTGCGCACCTCCCCACATAAAAAAAGACTATGTTTATCAGGTCTGTTGGGAGGTCTGGAAACAAAATACATATATTTATAATACACGCCCACACCCACATGGATATATACAATTACATACACATACACATATATATATAATTACACAAACACACACACATATATAATTATACACCCACACAATCATACATATGATATACATATGTATATATACATATATACATATGCATATATACACATGTATATTATGTATATTATGGAGGCGCGTGGGCTAGTGGTTAGAGTTGTGGAAAATGGACTCGTCGAATCGAGTTCAATTCCTAGACGAAGCTGTTGGCATTTCACATAGCGCTAATAACCTTGGGAAAGGTATGAATCCATATATTCTCCCTCCAGCTATGGGTTAAATAGTAGGGCAGACTGGGCCCTTCAGCCTTGGGTAGGTAACCAGTCTAGGAGAGGGATAACTCTGAATTCAAAATTCCTGAGGTCAGCTGTTGATTGGGTTTGTGGCATTCCTTGATGCACCAATTCTTTCCTATCGACTGTGCCAAAAAGTGTGGATGGTCCAACACAAGCCTTCACCACTATAAACAAATCACTGTGTGGGTGTTCATTGTATGAACACTCATGCGTCGAAAAATCGATGAGAGAGTCCATAATATACACATGTATATATAAATATATATACATGCATATATATACATATATAAAGTTAAACCTAATGAATCAGATATACCTACTAATAGTTTCACTTAGAAAGCTCATCAGGGCAAGAATCTGACATATATATATATATATATATATATATATATATACATACATATCCATATATATATATATATATATATATTTATATATATACATGTGTATGTATATACACACACTCATGATTGCACACATACACATATATATATACATACACACCCATGATTGCATACACACAATATGATATGATTGCGTATACAATTACACATATACATGTACATATATTATCATACACAAATGCATGCACACACACACACACATAATCATCTTAACAACAGCAACCTTGAGCACCTTTTTGATCTCCATCTTTCTAACACACGCGGGCATGCCTACAAAGTCACAAAACAGCACTGCTCACGTGACTTTCGGAAACATTTTTTCACACTCAGAATTGCGGAGGCATGGAATAAGCTGCCCGTGTCTGTTGTAGGCTGCCGAAACACTGAATCTTTCAAAGCATCCATGCTTCCTGTAGTCAGCCGACACTATACCTGATGCCCCTCTCCACACACATATGCACACATAAGCGCACACATACATGTATATTATTACTGTACATTGTTCATGTTCCTGACACGAATACATTATTCTGTGTACTTGACATGAGACTTTGATGAGTTGTGGTGCACCTGAGCACTGTACACATACATGTATATTATTACTGTAAACTGTTCATATTCCTGACACTAATACATTATTCTGTGTACTTGACATGAGACTTTGATGAGTTGTGGTGCACCTGAGCACTGTACACAATAAATTTCATTATTATATAACATATATATAATTACTCACACATATGTTCAAATATTATTATACACCCTCCGACATCCATGTACATATATACACACATTATATATGCTTATGTATATACACAGACACACACACATATATATATATATATATATATATCTCCTTCCTATTATAATGGAGATTGTGTGTTTTTCTGTCTGTAACCGAAACTAAATCACTACTCAAGACACAATTTCCTTAGTTATTGATGTCACATTCACCATGAAATTATTTTAATTTTAACCTCAATTATTAATAAAATTGTTTTACATTATTAATACTGTTAACCATATCTACATATTAATAACATGCTATTATATTTATATATACAACAAAATAGCGGTTTACAGTGTGAATGGGAAGGCTAATTTGCATATTGATATTTAAAATGTGATTTTAATAAATATGTGCTTAGTATTATTGATTTCTAATTGCTTGGTTTTATTTTAATGAATATAAACAAAAATCTCTTCAATTAATCTTAAAAGAAATCCATTAACAAGAAAAAATAACTGTCATTTTATTCTTTACTTCCTATTTTAACTAAATACTTAAATTAGAAAAAATAAAAATGAAAGACGAGAGTGATGGAAGAGTAACTTTCAGTTGTTCTATTTTTCGATTATACTCCCTCTGTTTCAAATCTTTTTTTCAAATATTTTATTACATTAAGACTTAAATACTTGCACCCGAAGGGTGCATATATTTGCTAGTATATATATATCTATATATTTGACAAAATCGAAATATTGTCAATATTAGCAATGAAAAAGATATAAAATAAATTCAATTTAACAACATGTGTGTTTTTCATACCATTTCATCTACACACAGACACAGACAGACACAGACAGACACACCACACACAGATATATATATATATAATATATACTCACATATACATATACACACACAAACATATATATATATATATACACACAGAGACATATATATATATATACATACACAAATATACATTATATATATATACACATATACACACATACATTATATATATACACACATATACACACATACATTATATATATACACACACACATACACATACACACATATATATATACATACACATATATACATTATATATATACACACATATACACACATACATTATATATACACACACATATATACATTATATATACAGTGTATATATAATGTATATATGTGTGTGTATATTATACACATATATATACATTATATATACACACACACATATATACACATTATTATATACACACACACATATATACATTATATACACACACATATATATTATACACACACACACACACACATATATATATATACACACACACACACACAGATGCAACAGTCCTTCGTTTATACAAGTTTAATTGTAGACTATAAAGTTTTAAAACTTTCTCAAAAAAAAAAAAGAAAGTAAAGAAAAAAAAAGAAATACCAAGAAAAAGAAAGAGAAAGAAATCATATCTAAAAAAAAAAAAAAAAGGAAAAAGAAGACGACAAAGAAGAAATGAACGTTCCAAGTGAAAAAGATGATGAAGAAGAAGGAAAGAAAGAAAGAAAGTAAAAAAGTTCGCATTTTGTGTAGCACAGTTTAGAGAATATGGCGGACGGCTACATTATTGGTCCCATTCATTGTTACAATGATGAAGTGCCGTGTGCCGATTTTTCCTACGCTGGTGTCCCCACACTAGCAACAGATTAAGAAGCAACAGACATTGTAGATTCTAAAAAGAACTTTTTGGCGATTCCAGTCGGTATTTAAAGACATTTACGAGGTTATTTTTTAACAGCACCCCCTTGATTTTTTAAACTTTTTTTTTTTTGGTATTCCTCTATGACAATCTGGGGAGACTCCAGCAAGCTGAAGCTATGGATGAAAAACACAAGGAATTATTAGAATTTCATCGTTCTAGATTCGTTCGTGCTATCGACCCTGAACGTCTGACTTCGTTATTAAAAGTGTCAGATGTTTTGAATGATGACGATATTGTCCTTATCAATGGGCAACAGTCAAAAAATGCTAAAGTTGAAAAATTATTGGATATTTTACCATCTAAGGGGATGTTAGCTTTTCAGAATCTATGCCACGCTCTAGAAACGACTTATCCACATTTATTAACACTTATGTTCCTTGGAGGTACCCACAAAAACCTCAACAATAATGGTAAGAAATATAATTCCTTTCGTTATTTGCTTGTATTGCTATGTATGTAACTAACTTAACATGTAACAAAGTTGACCAATATTTTGTTCCAGCTCAGTAATAATAATAATAATGATAATAATAATAATATACATACACACACACACATATATATAATATATATATATATATATATATATATATATATGTGTGTGCGTGTGTATGTATATTATCATCATTATTATATTATATATAATGTGTGTGTGTGTATGTGTGTTGTTATGGGTCCAACGGGAGAAAATTAAATATTTTATAAAAATAAAAGAATGAAAAAAAACTTTCTGTAAAACAAAATTCAAACCATTTTGAGGACCTTCTTGTATTTATATATATATATATATATATATATATATATATATATATATATATATAAAATGATTTATTCTTGCAAATTAATTGCTTTTGCATATAGTTTATTAAACTAAAACAAATTTCAAAAAGTTCAGTTAAAAAAAGAAAAGAAAAGTAAACCTTGTAGCAGGTGCATCAATCTTAAACTAAAATCTTTTTTAAAAATACCGAGCTATCTACTTGTTATATTTAAGTTGAATTCGATTTTTTTATTTCAGTTTTTACTCGCAAAAGTTTCGTAAAACTTTTTCTGTGTGTGTATGTTGTTGTTGTTTTTTTTTTGTTTTGTTTTGTTTTTGTGTGTTTTTATTTTACATTCACCCTCACTAAAATGAGGTAGGGGAAAATGACACATTATTATGGGTCCCCCTCCCACCAAAAAAAAACAAAAACTCACCAAAAAAACGTGTTTGCAATCATATCTTATCCCCATTAAAAACAAGCGAAATAAATAAGAAAAAAAAATAAAAGCATTTTTATTTTAAATATCAAAATAGTTTTAGCAATGCTCACGAAAAAAAAAAAAGTTTTGTTTTTACCAGAAACTTTTTAGCTTAAAAAGATACATTTCATTGTTGTGGCAAGTGCCCCCCTAATTTTCCGAAAAAACTTTGAAAGTGACAATATTTTGCTTTTAAAAAAGTTGACTTAATTTTTATTAAACAAAATAATCCTCTCTCTTCCCCTTTCATATATATATAATATATATATATATATATATATGATAAAGTATACGTTTTGATTTTGTGCAGTATTACCCTGTTGCTTCCATCCATGTTTTGTGTGGTGTGTTGATATTTAACTATGTCAAAATATTATTACAATATAAAAAACGATTCCTTTATAAACGTAGTCTAGTTTTTAAGTTAGAAATTAATATATTTTAGATATCTAATATTATAGACTCGTCTCAATGTTTAAAAAAAATGTCCTATTTTTGTATTTTGTTGTGACTATTTAGTTCTCAGGGTATTTTGTATGTGTGTGTGTTTTTATTTATTTATTTACTTTTTTTTTTAGTTTGACTACAGAAACTTTTAAAGGAATTAGAAAACAACACACTTTTCTTATTTTTGCAGACTAAAACTTTTAATAGTTCTTTTTTAGAATCCTATAACTTTTTTCAGCTTTTTATCTTATCCAAATAAATAAATGAATAAATTAAAAATAGAAATAAAAGATCGTATTTAAAAAAAAATCACATTGATAAATAAATAAATAAATGCGAATAAAATATAAATAAAAATAGATATGATATGAATAAGTATAAATAAATATAATATGAATAAATTATAAATAAATATAATATGAATAAATTATAAATAAATATATGAATATAATATAAATAAAAATAAATAAATATGAATAAATTATAAATAAAAATAAATATAATATGAATAAATTATAAATAAAAATAAATATAATATGAATAAATTATAAATAAAAATAAATATATTAATAAATTATAAATAAAAATAAATATATGAATAAATAAAAATAAATATATGAATAAATTAAAATGAAAATAAATATATGAATAAATTATAAATGAAAATAAATATATGAATAAATTATAAATAAAAATAAATATATGAATAAATTATGAATAAAAATAGATATATGAATAAATTATGAATAAAAATTAAATATATGATAAATTATAAATAAAAATAAATATATGAATAAATTATGAATAAAAATAAATATATGAATAAATTATAAATAAAAATAATATATGAATAAATTATAAATAAAAATAAATATATGAATAAATTATAAATAAAATAAATATATGAATAAATTATAAATAAAAATAAAATATATGAATAAATATAAATAAATAAATAAAATAAAATATATAAATAAATATAAAAATAAATATATGAATAAATTATAAATATAATATAATAAATAAATAATAAATATAAATAAAATAAATATATGAATAAATTATAAATAAAAATAAATATAAATAATAAAATAAATATAATATGAATAAATATAAATAAAAATAATATAATATGAATAAGTAAATATAATATGAATAAATTATAAATAAAAATGAATATAATATGAATGAATATGATGAATAAATATATGAATAAATAAATATAATATGAATAAGAATATGTATAATCTATTCATATTATACTTATTTTTATTCATATTTTTATTATAAATAAATAAATATAAATAAATTGTGAATAAAAATATATGAATAAATTATAAATAAATAGGAATAATAAATAAAAAATAAATATGTATTGTATGTAAGTGAATTATACATAAAAAAAAGTAATATAAATAAATAAATAAATTATAAATAAAAAAATAAATAAATGATTAATACTAAAATTTAGTATTTAATCTTAATCATTTATATTAACTAAATAATAAACATAAAAAATACCTAGTATTACTTCTAAAGTAATAAACTAATTGTTTTGTACCTCTGCAGACAGGTAAGACTCCCCCAATGGGGCCACCCGTTGGCCGTGGGTGGTGACCTGTGATGCTTAAGGATAGAACCCAGGTGGTTGAGTAGTCCATAACTTGCAATACTCCACTTTGGCCCTATCTTGGGCTAGACAGGCGGTCGGAGAGACCCCCTCCAATCAATCGGCTGGTCACGTCAAGCACCTATGATTTTCCCAACCTTATTGCCCTTATGGCAAGCCCCAACCCCTTTTTATCATATGCATGCTAGAATGGGGGTGGCTGAGGGTCTACATGTCCTGGGAATGACGTTAAACTCTATCTGATGGTTCCAGTTCTGGAGGTTTAGGGAACGTGGAGCACCCCTTCATCACCATTGCTTCCTGGTCCACTCTGACCCTGACTGGTAGTACCTGTTAGGGTCCCATCTATGGGTTAAATAGAAAAATGTGTTTATAAAAAAATTGTATTATCCATTAAGAATTGATTTATTTCAAAACTTTATCGGCATTAAATGACCCACTGAGGTTGATATGCTGTAAAACAAACCAAACCATATGAAATATATGTTGTATAGCCAACATCGGGTATACAATCAAATGAGGAGACTCGGGTGACAGAGAGAGAGAGAGAGAGATACAGAGTGACTGAGTTAATTAATGATATTCCTCATCATTCTTTAATTCTCTCATTCTTTTATTCTCTCATCATTCTTTTATTCTCTTTCATATTCTGTTTTTATAATTCTATTATTCTATGGTATTCTTCTTTTATTCTCTGTCATTTATTCTATATTGTTGTATAGCCATATATACCCAACATCGTACATCGGGTATATAATTGAGAGAAGAGACTTGGGTAACAGAGACAGACAGAGATTTGAGTCTTACTTGTTGCTTCATTACTTCCTGCTATCTTGTGTGGCTGTTTCCTTTTCTTCTTCTCTGGTTGTCATGTTGTCTAGTCACTTCTAAGGGCTAACTTTTAGTCATGCAATTAATTAACTCACAAGACTTTTATTTTCTTGATCAAGATTTATATTTCTAGCCCATGTTCTTCGTTCTTCGTGCTATCTTGTGTGGCTGTTTCCTTTTCTTTTTCTCTGGTTGTCATGTTGTCTAGTCACTTCTAAGGGCTAACTTTTAGTCATGCAATTAATTAACTCACAAGACTTTTATTTTCTTGATCAAGATTTATTTCTGCCCATGTTCTTCGTGCTATCTTGTGTGGCTGTTTCCTTTTCTTCTTCTCTGACCGTCATGTTGTCTAGTCTCTTCTAAGGGCTTCTTTCAAGGGCTAGTTTTTAGTCATGCAATTAATCAACTCACAAGACTTTTATTTTCTTGATCAAGATTTATTTCTGCCCATGTTTTTCTGCGCGGGTAGTTAACAAAGAATAAAAGATGTTATTGAAAGTCAGTCAGTATACTGTTGGTTTGGACAACAGCAACTGGCTAAGCACAACTGAACCAGTGCCCAAGACAGCTGGTATTTATGGAACTCAAGAATAGTCCATTCATGTATTTGGGTGATTCCATTCCTTGAGTGCTGATTGGCTGCTTGGTTTCCATGATGTTATGGGGCCTCTCTGACTGCCAGTTTAGCCTAAGTAAGGGCCAAAGTGGAGTGTTGCATGTTATGAATGGTTCAGCCACAAGGGTTTTATCCTTGGAGTCTCACCAATGAATGTAGTTTAGTGACATACCCTGGGTATCCTTTTCACATACATAATAAAAAGGGTTGGAGATAGGTGTTGTGACCAGCCAATTGATTGGAGGGGTCCTCTCTGACTGCCAGTTTAGTGGAGTGTTGCATGTTATGGATTTTATGACATGTCAACCCTTGTTGGGTTATTTTCTGCCGAAGATATTTATTTTTATCCATTCTTGTTGGGTATTTATTTTTTTAAACTCAATTTAAAATTATAATCACTCCAGCTATGGGTAAATAGTAGGGCAGACTGGGCACTCTAAGCTTGATATGGCAACCAGTCTAGGAGAAGGAAAACTCTGAATTTAAACCTGTTATTGAAGTCAGTCAGTCAGTTTACTGTTGGTTTGGATAACAGCAACTGGCTAAGCACAACTGAACAAGTGCCCAAGACAGCTGGTATTTATGGAACTGAAGAAAATCCATTATGTATTTGGATGATTCCATTCCTTGAGTCCTGATTGGCAGCTTGGTTTCTGTGATGTTATGACACTTCATAAATACCCAGGCATTCTACAGTAGTATTGCAGCAACATAGATTCGTATTGGGTTATGATTACTTATCGCCTTGTCTTACCAATTCAATGGTAATTGGAACTAATATGTTTATTCTACACACTACTGTAGGATGGCTCTGAGTATTATTGGTATCATTGTCACCTTCATGACCTTAGTTGTTATTTCTTCTGTTTCATTTAAATTTTTTATCTCTTGCCAGATTATCCAGTCTTGTTGGCTACGGCTTTAGAATGCACTCTACTGGCACAAGTATTTAAGTTTCGATATAACCAAATATTATATTGGATTCAAAAGTCTTATATGGGTGCTAGAAGGCGGTGACTGAGGGTCTACATGTTCTGGGAATGACGTTATCTCTTGCCAGATTATCCAGTCTTGTTGGCTACGGCTTTAGAATGCACTCTACTGGCACAAGTATTTAAGTTTCGATATAACCAAATATTATATTGGATTCAAAAGTCTTATATGGGTGCTAGAAGGCGGTGACTGAGGGTCTACATGTTCTGGGAATGACGTTATCTCTTGCCAGATTATCCAGTCTTGTTGGCTACGGCTTTAGAATGCACTCTACTGGCACAAGTATTTAAGTTTCGATATAACCAATATTATATTGGATTCAAAAGTCTTATATGGGTGCTAGAAGGCGGTGACTGAGGGTCTACATGTTCTGGAATGACGTTCTCTTGCCAGATTATCCAGTCTTGTTGGCTACGGCTTTAGAATGCACCTACTGGCACAAGTATTTAAGTTTTGATATAACCAAATATTATATTGGATTCAAAAGTCTTATATGGGTGCTAGAAGGCGGTGACTGAGGGTCTACATGTTCTGGGAATGACGTTATCTCTTGCCAGATTATCCAGTCTTGTTGGCTACGGCTTTAGAATGCACTCTACTGGCACAAGTATTTAAGTTTCGATATAACCAAATATTATATTGGATTCAAAAGTCTTATATGGGTGCTAGAAGGCGGTGACTGAGGGTCTACATGTTCTGGGAATGACGTTATCTCTTGCCAGATTATCCAGTCTTGTTGGCTACGGCTTTAGAATGCACTCTACTGGCACAAGTATTTAAGTTTCGATATAACCAAATATTATATTGGATTCAAAAGTCTTATATGGGTGCTAGAAGGCGGTGACTGAGGGTCTACATGTTCTGGGAATGACGTTATCTCTTGCCAGATTATCCAGTCTTGTTGGCTACGGCTTTAGAATGCACTCTACTGGCACAAGTATTTAAGTTTCGATATAACCAAATATTATATTGGATTCAAAAGTCTTATATGGGTGCTAGAAGGCGGTGACTGAGGGTCTACATGTTCTGGGAATGACGTTATCTCTTGCCAGATTATCCAGTCTTGTTGGCTACGGCTTTAGAATGCACTCTACTGGCACAAGTATTTAAGTTTCGATATAACCAAATATTATATTGGATTCAAAAGTCTTATATGGGTGCTAGAAGGCGGTGACTGAGGGTCTACATGTTCTGGGAATGACGTTATCTCTTGCCAGATTATCCAGTCTTGTTGGCTACGGCTTTAGAATGCACTCTACTGGCACAAGTATTTAAGTTTCGATATAACCAAATATTATATTGGATTCAAAAGTCTTATATGGGTGCTAGAAGGCGGTGACTGAGGGTCTACATATCCTGGGAATGACGTTATCTCTTGCCAGATTATCCAGTCTTGTTGGCTACGGCTTTAGAATGCACTCTACTGGCACAAGTATTTAAGTTTCGATATAACCAAATATTATATTGGATTCAAAAGTCTTATATGGGTGCTAGAAGGCGGTGACTGAGGGTCTACATGTTCTGGGAATGACGTTATCTCTTGTCAGATTATCCAGTCTTGTTGGCTACGGCTTTAGAATGCACTCTACTGGCACAAGTATTTAAGTTTCGATATAACCAAATATTATATTGGATTCAAAAGTCTTATATGGGTGCTAGAAGGCGGTGACTGAGGGTCTACATGTTCTGGGAATGACGTTATCTCTTGCCAGATTATCCAGTCTTGTTGGCTACGGCTTTAGAATGCACCTACTGGCACAAGTATTTAAGTTTTGATATAACCAAATATTATATTGGATTCAAAAGTCTTATATGGGTGCTAGAAGGCGGTGACTGAGGGTCTACATGTTCTGGGAATGACGTTATCTCTTGCCAGATTATCCAGTCTTGTTGGCTACGGCTTTAGAATGCACCTACTGGCACAAGTATTTAAGTTTCGATATAACCAAATATTATATTGGATTCAAAAGTCTTATATGGGTGCTAGAAGGCGGTGACTGAGGGTCTACATGTTCTGGGAATGACGTTATCTCTTGCCAGATTATCCAGTCTTGTTGGCTACGGCTTTAGAATGCACTCTACTGGCACAAGTATTTAAGTTTCGATATAACCAAATATTATATTGGATTCAAAGTCTTATATGGGTGCTAGAAGGCGGTGACTGAGGGTCTACATGTTCTGGGAATGACGTTATCTCTTGCCAGATTATCCAGTCTTGTTGGCTACGGCTTTAGAATGCACCCTACTGGCACAAGTATTTAAGTTTCGATATAACCAAATATTATATTGGATTCAAAAGTCTTATATGGGTGCTAGAAGGCGGTGACTGAGGGTCTACATGTTCTGGGAATGACGTTATCTCTTGCCAGATTATCCAGTCTTGTTGGCTACGGCTTTAGAATGCACCTACTGGCACAAGTATTTAAGTTTCGATATAACCAAATATTATATTGGATTCAAAAGTCTTATATGGGTGCTAGAAGGCGGTGACTGAGGGTCTACATGTTCTGGGAATGACGTTATCTCTTGCCAGATTATCCAGTCTTGTTGGCTACGGCTTTAGAATGCACTCTACTGGCACAAGTATTTAAGTTTCGATATAACCAAATATTATATTGGATTCAAAAGTCTTATATGGGTGCTAGAAGGCGGTGACTGAGGGTCTACATGTTCTGGGAATGACGTTATCTCTTGCCAGATTATCCAGTCTTGTTGGCTACGGCTTTAGAATGCACTCTACTGGCACAAGTATTTAAGTTCGATATAACCAAATATTATATTGGATTCAAAAGTCTTATATGGGTGCTAGAAGGCGGTGACTGAGGGTCTACATGTTCTGGGAATGACGTTATCTCTTGCCAGATTATCCAGTCTTGTTGGCTACGGCTTTAGAATGCACTCTACTGGCACAAGTATTTAAGTTTCGATATAACCAAATATTATATTGGATTCAAAAGTCTTATATGGGTGCTAGAAGGCGGTGACTGAGGGTCTACATGTTCTGGGAATGACGTTATCTCTTGCCAGATTATCCAGTCTTGTTGGCTACGGCTTTAGAATGCACTCTACTGGCACAAGTATTTAAGTTTTGATATAACCAAATATTATATTGGATTCAAAAGTCTTATATGGGTGCTAGAAGGCGGTGACTGAGGGTCTACATGTTCTGGGAATGACGTTATCTCTTGCCAGATTATCCAGTCTTGTTGGCTACGGCTTTAGAATGCACTCTACTGGCACAAGTATTTAAGTTTCGATATAACCAAATATTATATTGGATTCAAAAGTCTTATATGGGTGCTAGAAGGCGGTGACTGAGGGTCTACATGTTCTGGGAATGACGTTATCTCTTGCCAGATTATCCAGTCTTGTTGGCTACGGCTTTAGAATGCACCCTACTGGCACAAGTATTTAAGTTTCGATATAACCAAATATTATATTGGATTCAAAAGTCTTATATGGGTGCTAGAAGGCGGTGACTGAGGGTCTACATGTTCTGGGAATGACGTTATCTCTTGCCAGATTATCCAGTCTTGTTGGCTACGGCTTTAGAATGCACCCTACTGGCACAAGTATTTAAGTTTCGATATAACCAAATATTATATTGGATTCAAAAGTCTTATATGGGTGCTAGAAGGCGGTGACTGAGGGTCTACATGTTCTGGGAATGACGTTATCTCTTGCCAGATTATCCAGTCTTGTTGGCTACGGCTTTAGAATGCACCCTACTGGCACAAGTATTTAAGTTTCGATATAACCAAATATTATATTGGATTCAAAAGTCTTATATGGGTGCTAGAAGGCGGTGACTGAGGGTCTACATGTTCTGGGAATGACGTTATCTCTTGCCAGATTATCCAGTCTTGTTGGCTACGGCTTTAGAATGCACCCTACTGGCACAAGTATTTAAGTTTCGATATAACCAAATATTATATTGGATTCAAAAGTCTTATATGGGTGCTAGAAGGCGGTGACTGAGGGTCTACATGTTCTGGGAATGACGTTATCTCTTGCCAGATTATCCAGTCTTGTTGGCTACGGCTTTAGAATGCACCCTACTGGCACAAGTATTTAAGTTTCGATATAACCAAATATTATATTGGATTCAAAAGTCTTATATGGGTGCTAGAAGGCGGTGACTGAGGGTCTACATGTTCTGGGAATGACGTTATCTCTTGCCAGATTATCCAGTCTTGTTGGCTACGGCTTTAGAATGCACTCTACTGGCACAAGTATTTAAGTTTTGATATAACCAAATATTATATTGGATTCAAAAGTCTTATATGGGTGCTAGAAGGCGGTGACTGAGGGTCTACATGTTCTGGGAATGACGTTATCTCTTGCCAGATTATCCAGTCTTGTTGGCTACGGCTTTAGAATGCACCCTACTGGCACAAGTATTTAAGTTTCGATATAACCAAATATTATATTGGATTCAAAAGTCTTATATGGGTGCTAGAAGGCGGTGACTGAGGGTCTACATGTTCTGGGAATGACGTTATCTCTTGCCAGATTATCCAGTCTTGTTGGCTACGGCTTTAGAATGCACTCTACTGGCACAAGTATTTAAGTTTCGATATAACCAAATATTATATTGGATTCAAAAGTCTTATATGGGTGCTAGAAGGCGGTGACTGAGGGTCTACATATCCTGGGAATGACGTTATCTCTTGCCAGATTATCCAGTCTTGTTGGCTACGGCTTTAGAATGCACCCTACTGGCACAAGTATTTAAGTTTCGATATAACCAAATATTATATTGGATTCAAAAGTCTTATATGGGTGCTAGAAGGCGGTGACTGAGGGTCTACATATCCTGGGAATGACGTTATCTCTTGCCAGATTATCCAGTCTTGTTGGCTACGGCTTTAGAATGCACCCTACTGGCACAAGTATTTAAGTTTCGATATAACCAAATATTATTGGATTCAAAAGTCTTATGAAACACCAAAAAGATTATATTTATTTTTACTTTATTCTAATTGATTTCAATATGAAATTATACATAGAATTGCTTTTAATACGTTTGAGAATAAAATAATATTAGAAATCAATAACACCAAGTAATTATTTATTAAACACGGTTTTGTTAAAACCAGTATGCAAATTAAACTCACCATATATTTTGTAAACCTTTTTCTTAATGATATATAAAACACATTGTAGGATTTTAAACACTATAATAATAGCAACCTAAAACAAATACGAAAAAAATACTACCAAACAACAAATCTAAAACAGATATTCTACCAAATAAACCCAGAAAAACTACTTGGATACATAAAACAAGCACACATCTACAACAAAATCTAAAAATCTTCCAAAAAAATGAAAACACAAAAAATATGTTAACAAAAACATCTAAAAGTTTCATTACACAAAGAAAATATGTCAAAAAAAAAAAAAACCTGTAGAAAAATTAAACATTATCGCCAATTCATTTCAAAAACGTAGTCGGCATTAAATGACCCATTGAGGTTGATATGCCGTTAAACAAGAACAAATCAAATTAAACACAATAATAATATAGGCCTTTCGGGGGGGCTGTGTGTACGGTGGCTTTGGCCACTGGACCTTTGTTGTTAATTAACGGCATCATCCCAGGAGGCCATCCCCCCAGGCAACACCTGCCCCCTTGATTTAAAGGAGCAGGGCTGGATTTATTGCCCAGTTCCTGAGGCACCCCACTTAAGGGGGAATGCCAACGGGATTGATGCATTTTTTGCACTTGCCATCCATTTTCATATTACCGTAATCAATACGACTGCATGTTTTAAAACGAAAAAATCATAAAATGTGTTCTTGATAACAATTAAGTTCATTTCAAATAATGTGTAAGCACAATTTGAATTAAGAACACATTTCATGACATTTTCATGTTAAAACATTCAGTTGTATTGATTCAAACAAATTCGTATTTTCAATGTAGATTTACGGTGAAATGAAAATGGCTGACCTCAAATTGAAAGAAACAAGACGAGGTTACTCTCATTTATGTAGCTAATGTTCAGATTACCATTGGACTTTATTTGAATGAGGTGAATAGATTGGGAACTTTGAAATAGGATCTGAAAATCATACAGGTAAAAATACCAAGAAAATTTGGTAGGCAAAGAGTTAAAGGGTTAAATTTGGTCTTCTGCTAACCAATGGTCTTTTCTAGATCATGTGATTAATATGGCTACCTTGAGACAAAAGGTAAACGTGAGTTTGAATCTCATCAATAGTTTAACCTATATTATTTCCAACCTTCAGTTACCTTGTTGCCATAGATTAATGAAAATAAGATTTTAAAAAAAAGCAACTAAAAAAGTGAATATTATTTGGATTATTCGGACTATTGTCCTCATCTTCATTGTTATCTGTATAACATTTCAGCCAATGTGCCCTCCGGCCTTCTTCAGGTACTTCTTTTCGGACTTGGGAACCTTCTTTTTTTAAACTCGGGGGAACCTTCTTTTCATAATTGGGAGCCATCACGGAACTTTGAACCTAACCCGTTATTCAGTCCACGTGGGTATCCTGTTCTCATTCCGCTAACCATAGCTAGGGTACAGGTGTTAAGCTGTGTTAATTTATTATTCTATGTTACTGCTGTCCCCTGACCAGGACTGAACCTACCAGTTAGAATAACTCGTCCTTAGAACTGTCTAACCTAACTCCCTTTATCCATTAGGATATGTGTCCAATTCCAGAAATAGTAAAAAAATTAAGTTGGTCTATAAAAAGTAAGAAAAGTCGTCAGGTGGCCTAAAGTTGGTATCAGCCAAACAGCATGGAGTCTATCCCCTGTTCACTAGCCAGCTAGACCAAGGAGATTGTTTCGGCATCTGAGCGGGCACCTACACACCTACCATCAGCTTCTCACTTTACTGCACAGATCCCTGTGCGCTACTCATATGCTGAGTTGGTGAGCCGGTATCAAACTTGGGACCTTGTGGTGAAGCTTTTTCCGACTTGATCTAAACGGTCTCGGTCGTCGGAGCCATGGCCTATAGGGTATCAGCCAGACAGCGAGGGAATCTATCCCCTTTTCACTAGCGCTAGACTAAGGAGATTGTTTCAGCATCTGAGGTGGAGCACCACACCTACCAACAGCTTCTCACTATACTTGCACCTTTCTCATACCACAGCCAGTTATTAGGTCTCTAGTGACCCCCCAAATTAATTCAGGAATACTAACAAATACCACCACTAGATTCCTAATAAAATTCTACCCTAGAAAAGTTTTGTTTGATCTTGTACTGGCGCTTTGTTTTCAGTTGCACACCTCCCCAGACAGAGGCAGATACCAGAAATATAGTGTAACCAAAAACATCAAAAATTCTACCATAGAATATAGACATGAACTTAATCAAATACCATACAACATGATCCCCAATGGTGCTAACACATTGTTAAAACCAATTACTAAAAAGTATAAATATAAATACACAACATATATTACTACCTAACTGTTAGGCATGACATAACCCAGACATAACACCTACCATCAGCTCCTCACTTTACCGCACAGATTCCTGTGCTACTCATACGCTGAGTTGGTGAGGGCCGGTATCGAACCAAGAACCTTGTGATTCCTAGCCGAACACTCTACCGACTGAGCTAAACTGGCCCTTTACCTAACACTATAACATTTATTTTTAACTTTTTAAATCCTGGCAACACTGGGTAGCTCTGCTAGTATCTGATAAGATGTTAAGAAAACTTAAAGTTGTTAAATTTTTTTTATGTCTAGAGGAAATAATTTGAATATCCATTTTAGAGTTTCAAGTTTTATCTCTTACTATGTAAATATGAATATTTATACATGTGTGCAATTGAAGGGGCGGATCGATTTGTGTTTGGATGTGTGCAAATTAAAATGCATTTTATTGTCAATTGAATTAATTGTCAAATTTTTTTGGTTTCAGATTGACCTTAAAGTCATTAGGGAGTGAATAAATTATTGGCTAAAAATGTTTTCTTTTTCTTTTTTTTTACCTGTGGTTTTGTTTGTTTTTGTTGTTTTTTTTAGGTATTTTTTTAACTGTGATTCAAGTTTTCTTCTTTGTTTTGTTTTACCTGTGATTATGTTTTTATTGTTTTATTTTACCTGTGATTGAGGTTTTTATTGTTTTTGTATTACCTGTGATTAAGTTTTTTTTTTTTTTTTTTTTTACTGTGATTAAAGGTTTTTTGGGTGGATGTTTTTTTTTTTTTTTTTTTTTTTTTTTTTTCTAAACCTGTGATTGGAGCATTTATTTTATTTTTACCTGTGATTACAGCTTTATTTCATTTATTTATTTATTTTTTTTACCTGTGATTGTTATTTTTGTTTATTCATTTTTACCTGTGATTGCAGCTTTATTTCATTTATTTTTATTTATTTTTTTTATCTAAATGGAGTTTTATTTTTTATTTTATATTTTACCTGTAATTGTGTTGTTTTTTTAAAAAAATTTTTTTAAAAATTTATTTTTTTATCTGTGATTCAAAAAAAATTAGAAGAATTTAAAATTACTTTATTTCCACAGGAATAATTTTAACTCCAAACACAGTTTTTTTTTAAATTTAAAATTTTTTTTTAATGAAAAGCAACAACAGCCTCATGTAGATTTATGGTGAAATGAAAATGGGCTGACCAAAACAAATGGCTTCCTCAAAGTGAAACAAAACAAGGAAGTCACTCTCATTTATATAGCTAATGTTCAGATTACCTATACTATATATATATATATATATATGAAAGGTAAAATGGATATGAATCGACAATATGTGTAGAAAGTTTGTAGAAAAAACAAGATGTTAAAAGTTTCGCTGACAGAAATCTGTTTCGACCAATATGAAGAGGTCTTTATCAAAGCAACATTGTAAACGAAAAACGAAATAAATATATCATTAATCACAAGGCACAGAACGCTCTCGACCAGTACCGGAATTTTCAAAAAAATTTTTAAAATGCGATTTATGTTAAAAATAAAATAAATTTTATTTTTAAAAATTATAAACAATTTTTATCATTAAAAAAGCTCAAAAGAGCTTTGGACCTATTATATTTTTTAAACTTTCTTTTGTAGCCGGAACATCTTCCTGAACTTTTTGATATTTATATACACTTTTACTGCAAACTCTTGTCAATTGCCTTCTAATTTCTATTTTAAATATACTAGCAAATATATGCACCACCGGGTGCAAGTATTTAAGTTTAATGTAATAAAATATTGTATTAAATTAGAAAGGCTAATGAAACTAAATAAGAATACAGATAAAAAGATTTGAAACAGGAAGTATAATAAAAAATGGAACAACTGAAACTTACTCTTCCATCACTTTCGTCTTTCATTGTTATTTTTTCTAATTTAAGTATTTAGTTAAAAGAGAAAGTAAAGAATAAAATGACAGTTATTTTATCTTGTTAATGGATTTCATTTAAGATTCATTGAAGAGATTTTTACTTATATTCATTAAAATAAAACCAAACAGTTAGAAATCAATAATACTAAGCACATATTTATTAAATTCGATTTTTAATATTAATATGCAAATTAGCCTTCCCATTCACACTGTAAACCGCTATTTTGTTGTATATATAAATATAATTGCATGTTGTCAGTATGTAGACATAGTTAACAGTATTAATAGTAAAAAAAAAAAAAAAAAAAAAAATCTTAAAAAAAAAAAAAAAAAAAAATATTAAAAAAAAAAAAAAAAAAAAAAAAAAAAAAAAAAAATTAAAATGACAATTTTATTAATAATTGAGGTTAAATAAAAATGCAATCATGGAGAATGTGATGTCAATAACTAAGAGAATTGTGACTTGAGTAGGAATATAGTTTCGGTTACAGACAGAAAAACACACAATCTCCATTATAATAAGATATATATATATATATCTTATTATAATGTAGATTGTGGGTTTTTCTGTCTGTAACCGAAACTATATTACTATTCAAGTCACAATTCCCTTTGTTATTTACATCACATTCTCCATGATTTTATTTTTATTTAAACCTCAGTTATTAATAAAATTGTTTTACATTATTAATACTGTTGACCATATCTGCATACTAATAACATGCAATTGTATTTATATATACAACAAATAGCGGATTATAGTGTTAATGGAAAGGCTAATTTGCATATTGATCTTAAAAAATTGATTTTAATAGATATATGCTTAATATTATTGATTTCTAATTGTTTGGTTTTATCTTACTGAATATAAGCAAAAATCTCGGGGATAAATCTTAAAAGAAATCCCTGAACAAGAAGAAATAACTGTAATATTATTGTTTACTTCCTATTTTAACTAAATAGTTAAATTAGGAAAAGTTACCAATGAAAGACGGGAGTAACGGAAAATGATGGAAGAGTTAGTTTCAAAGTTGTTCTATTTTTTAATCATACCCCCTCTATTTCAAATCTTTTTATCTGTATTCTTATTCAGTTTCATTAGCCTTTCTAATTTAATATGATATTTTATTATATTAAAACTTAAATACTTGCACCCGGAGGGTGCATATATTTGCTAGTATATATAATTAATGAGAAAAGTGAAGGTATATAAAGGTGCTCAAATTAACATATATTGTATTTGATAATTTGCTTTCAAGCATTGTTAAGTAAAGTATATTATTATTTATATTTTTAAAGGCAATTACAATGCGTATAAGGTATAGGTGTATCCACACATATGCATTGAGAGAATTTGTTAATTATAATTGAAATAATCACGACAAGCAAACTCGGCAATTACTGTGTGCCGGTGGCCTAGGGGTAGAGTCTTTGACTCTGCGTTCTGGGTTCTCCTGTTCGATCTCTGTCGGGGAGAGATTGTAGGTATACACTGCTGATGAGACCTAATAAGGTTGAAACAGCTGTACAGTGTTCCACACATTGTAGGCGGTATTCGCCGAGTTTGCTTGTCGTGATTATTTCAATTATAATTAACAAATTTTATCTATGTATATGTTGTGGATACAGCTATACATTATACGCATTGTAATTGCCTTCAAAAATACAAATTATACATACATATATATATATATATATATATATATATAATAGAAAATCACTATGATGATATTAATAGCAAATTAATAAATGAACCACCAACACACATACGCATAATTTTTATTTTAAACAATTCAAATATTCCTCATATTTTGAAAATTAAGATTCCACCTGACTTTGTTCCTTATATTCTCCAGCCATCTTTTCTCCTTTTCAAAATCCGTCGCATGCGACGATAACGTCAACATAACTGTTTTCTCCATCGCGTTAGAACACTTTCTTCAAGCAATTTCAAAAAAGTTTTTTTTTTCGAACATCTCGGAAATTCTCTGTATTTTAACGATTTCATTTAAAACAATAAGGATTTACTCTGACGAAGGTCTCTATTTCTTTGTATACTAAAAAATTTCTGTAGTTTTTTCTATTATTTTATTATTTTATTTTGTATTTAAAATAATAATATAGAATTCATGTATACATGGATAAACTCCTGGCTGAAACACATGTCAGTATAAAGTAAAATAAATCCTATTTTATCCATTCAACATTTTCTTTCCTTTATTTTTCATTTCACACACACACACATATATATATATATATATATATATGGGAGAAATGTGAGGAGGTTAATATAAAATAGACAAATAGATGGATAGAAAGATTTAAAAAAAAAAACTCACACATATACAACTAATGACAAATCCAACTCCCAAACACACATACACACACTCATTCATTTTTGACCCATCCCTTATCATCCAACATTCTGACCAAACACCTGCATCTCCATATAACACTCCCCATTTAGAGGGAAGAAAATCCACTACCCATCCCCCCAGCCACCCCATGCCCCTACTGACAACCTACTGTTTTTTTCACCATACTGAAAATGTCCTTCATTGAAGCTAGAACTGGGCTGTGGTCCTGATGATGGTCCAAATGGCCGAAACGTTGCATCGTCGACAATAAGCATCCTTAGCTCAGTCAGTAGAGCGTTCGGCTAGAAACCACAAGGTTCCTAGTTCAATACTGGTCCCCGCCAACTCAGCGTATGAGTAGCACAGGGATCTGATGGTGATGGTAGGTGTGGCGCCCCACCTCACATGCTAAAAACAATCTCCTTGGTCTAGCGCTATTGAAAAGGGGATAGACTCCCTCAATGACTGGCTGTTACCGACTTTAGGCCGCCCCGTTGACTTTACTTACTTACTTCCATAACATCCCGTGTTTGTCTATTTTTCTCCATATATATATATATATATATATATATATATATATATATCGTGTGTATTGCGTACTCTCCGGTTTACTTCTTTGTCTAAGTGGCTGGTCTATTCTGACAGTACGTGTAAACAAAAAATATTGATAAAGATTTTGCGTGTTGGTTCTTGTTGCTGATGAGGCCATGACTAAGATGTTGGTCAACATAAATCAATATTCAGAATGATTGATTTTTAACGGCATGCCAACCTGTCTAGGGTTATTTTATGCCTAGACATTCAGGAAATTGCGTTCTTTATACATTCCCGCCCTGTCGGCTGGGGCGTTAGAATGCACCGACTGCACCTCTGCAGAGGGGTAAGACTCCCCCAACGGGGCCACCTGTTGGCCGTGGGTGGCGACCCGCGATGCTTAAGGATAGAACCCAGGTCTATGTGCAGTTCATGACTTGCAATACTCCACTTTGGCCCTATCTTGGGGTAGAAGGGCGGTCGGATAGGCCCCCTCCGATCAATCGGCTGGTCACGTCAAGCCCTAGCACCTATATGATTACCCCAACCCTGTTGCCCTTATGGCAAGCCCAACCCCTTTTTATCATATGGGTGCTAGAAAGCGGTAACTGAGGGTCTACATGTCCTGGGAATGACGTTAAACTCTATCTGATGGTGAGGTTCCAGTTTTGGAGGTTTGGGGAATGTGGAGCACCCCATTCATCACCATTGCTCCTGGTCCACTCTGACCCGGAGTGGTAGTACCTGTTAGGGTCCCATCTATGGGTTATATAGAAAAATGTGTTAATAAAAAAAATTGTATTATCCATTAAGAATTGATTTATTTCAAAACTATTGGCATTAAATGACCCACTGAGGTTGATATGCCGTTAAACAAAACAAACAAACAAACAAAAAAACAATTTATACATTCATATTTACATTGTTCTTGTAGTTATTTCTTAAGAGGGTTTTATTTTCAATTTTTTGAAGGAAGAAACGTAAATATTTTTGAACTTTTTCTTTTAAAATCTCGCAAAAAATAAATAACAAACATAAAGAGTTGTATAAGAAAAACAGTTAATTCAAAGATCAAATTATCCGAATGGGGAAAAATTACTCACTGTTATCTTGAAAAATAAGTAAAACAGTCCGTTTTTTTTTAAATAATTTCTCTATTTATATTTTTAGCAGAATTCTGTATTCATGGTTCTTTTACTAAAATTAGCATTGAGACTTATAAAAATCTTCTGATATAATTATTCAGACTCTTATCGTTTTTTCTCAGTTTGTTTTTTCATATTTCATAAAATAAAATTGGGGGGGGGGGAGATAGACCTCGTAAAAAAACAAATTCCCTAATATATTTTAGGAAAAACTATTTCAGACATATTTTCATCAAAAGGTAAGCAATTCTGGAAATTTTCGTGAAAATCAGACCATTAATTTATTTTTCATATAATTTTTTTAAAAAGCCTCTAGTCATAACTTGTTTTGGCTATGTTAAATTTCAATTGATTTAACGGCGCAAAAATATAAACATTGTTTTTTGTTCATAATTTTTATTATTTCCGTAAGCTGAAAAATTTTTTTAAAAATCATCAAGATTTTGTTGAATGTTTCTTCTTTTGAATGAGCAAAAAATTTTCAAGATAATATTAAACTTTATTTTGTTAAATATATGGGGGCTGGGGTAAATTTCACAGGGAAAATTGGTGGTACCTAGATATCACCCATCTGAATACTTACTAACCATGCTCATTGTTGCTTAACTTCAGGGAACTGTTGTTTTTAGTATGACTTGACTAAGTCAATCGTTTGTTCTTTTTTTGTAATTTATGAGGAAGTGCGTCCGGTCTCCTGCCTCAAAAATTGCTGCCCGCTGACTATTAAAATAACGACCCAGCTCAGTCTATTCAAAACTATCCATCTATCTATCTCTCTCAATTTGTTCCTATTTATCTATTACTTTAAATACTAAGATTTTTTTTTTATTCATGTTTGTTTAATGTCTTGTTTTTAGTTTAAATAAACAAGAATTACGACAAAAAAAGAAGCGACCCCCCCAAATACATTTACTGTCGAAAATATCTCCATTTGTTTGTATTTATCTATATTATTTTGTTTGTTATCTATCTATCTATCTCAGTCTATTCAAAACTATATATCCATCTTCATATCTAAATAAAATTACAACAAATTACAATAAATAAACAAGAATTACAACGAGCTGGGGTTGTTATTTTGATAGTCACCGGGTAGCGTTTTTTTCCTCATAAATTACCCTTTTTTTTTTTTTAGGGAACAGACTAGTTCATTTCCAATTCATCATTTAATTCCATTATACCATGCTGCGTTTTCACATAACTTACTTGTCTTCACTTGTATGAATTATCTCCCCTTGACTATGTTTTTATTTAATTGTCTACTATACCACTCAGGGACTGCCAATTCTGTTGTCATAGTCGTATTTTATAAAATAAATTTAACCCCACCCCTGAGTAAAAAATTTTTTACCTAAAATCAGGGAATTATCTGATTTTAATGAAATTTTCAGTGTTGATTTATCAATGAATGAATATTATTAATGCATCAGTTATTTTATTTCAAAATATTCTGATTTTTTTTTTTTTTTTCAGGTTACCTAACTTTGACTCTCTTATTTTGGGGGGCAAAAAATATCGGTGGGGTTATATACTTTCGAAATTAATTACAGTAAAGATAAAGACAAAAGACCGAAGGTGTGAATAGAAGAAAAAAATATTTTAAGGGAGTGACTCTGGTAGAAAATAAGTACCAAAAATCTGAAAATTAAATGTTTAAAAAAAAACTAAAAAGAAATTTCTAGATTTTTTTTTTTTTACTCTATTGTTTTGTATATAATTGTCTTTTAGAATATCAGTGAAAAAATTACATATCGATATTTGTTCTGTCTAAAGGGTCATTTTTCGATACATAGTGTATTTAATGTTTTTTTGTTATTGATTTCTAAGAAGAAACTGTTATAAACCTTAAATGTGGTTTGTTTTTTGTCCTTAACTACACCACACAAAGCATCCTTATTGGTAAAACTTTTGGATGAAATTAATTGTTTAAAATGTATTAAAAATAAATTACATATATGATATGATTTTGCTTTTTTATCTGATGTTCATTATGTAACTACTTTCTGACTTAGACAAAAATTTGACCTTAAATAATTGATATGATTCTAATTTTAATTTGTTTTTAAATTGAAAATGGGCTAAGAAGCTGCTCACCGGCTATCAATTTAAAGCTGTATAAAGCTATGGTGCAGCCACATTTGGAATTTGCATCACCTGTCTAGAATCCCTATCTCGCTCAAAACATTAACCTCCTAGAAACTGTGTTACATAATTATTAGATTCCTAACACTTATGTACCATTAGTGTAGAAAACAAAATGGCTGTTATAATTTGCAGCCGGCGGCCTTGAAGGATTGAGTGACTCGGCTTGACCTCAGTCTTATCCCCCGTCTAGATGATACAGGGAGAATCGGTGGAGAAGACCCTCTTCCGGTTCAGATTAGAAAGAGAGTTTTTAGTTCAGTATCGGCCAAACCACGAAAGTGGTAAGTTGTGTTAAGCGCACGGACAACTCAATCTGCGCAGGTAGTCTGGTGGGGATTTCGGAATAAAATATGATCTAAAGCAAATCGAAGTCTTGGGTTAATATCTAAAAACTACCAATGACACATGGCTTCTGATAAGAGAAATCCCAATGGAAGACCAGACACGAAGTCCCCAAGACAAAGTCCAGACACTAGAAGAAGAAGATAAGATACCAAAGATGAGCAGAAGAATAATAAAGTAAAGAGAGTATACAACAGATTATCTGCCTGTTAACTAAAGTAAAGAGAGTATACAACAGATTATCTGCCTGTTTACTAAAGTAAAGAGAGTATACAACAGATTATCTGCCTGTTTACTAAAGTAAAGAGAGTATACAACAGATTATCTGCCTGTTTACTAAAGTAAAGAGAGAATACAACAGATTATCTGCCTGTTTACTAAAAGTAAAGAGAGAATACAACAGATTATCTGCCTGTTTACTAAAGTAAAGAGAGAATACAACAGATTATCTGCCTGTTTACTAAAGTAAAGAGAGTATACAACAGATTATCTGCCTGTTTACTAAAGTAAAGAGAGTATACAACAGATTATCTGCCTGTTTACTAAAGTAAAGAGAGAATACAACAGATTATCTGCCTGTTTACTAAAGTAAAGAGAGAATTTATCTGCCTGTTTACTAAAGTAAAGAGAGTAATACAACAGATTATCTGCTGTTTACTAAAGTAAAGAGAGTATACACAGATTATCTGCCTGTTTACTAAAGTAAAGAGAGTATACAACAGATTATCTGCCTGTTTACTAAAGTAAAGAGAGTATACAACAGATTATCTGCCTGTTTACTAAAGTAAAGAGAGAATACAACAGATTATCTGCCTGTTTACTAAAGTAAAGAGAGAATACAACAGATGCCTGTTTACTAAAGTAAAGAGAGTATACAACAGATTATCTGCCTGTTTACTAAAGTAAAGAGAGTATACAACAGATTATCTGCCTGTTTACTAAAGTAAAGAGAGAATACAACAGATTATCTGCCTGTTTACTAAAGTAAAGAGAGTATACAACAGATTATCTGCCTGTTTACTAAAGTAAAGAGAGTATACAACAGATTATCTGCCTGTTTACTAAAGTAAAGAGAGAATACAACAGATTATCTGCCTGTTTACTAAAGTAAAGAGAGTATACAACAGATTATCTGCCTGTTTTACTAAAGTAAAGAGAGTATACAACAGATTATCTGCCTGTTTACTAAAGTAAAGAGAGTATACAACAGATTAATCTGCCTGTTTACTAAAGTAAAGAGAGAATACAACAGATTATCTGCCTGTTTACTAAAGTAAAGAGAGATACAACAGATTATCTGCCTGTTTACTAAAAAGTAAAGAGAGTAATACAAACAGATTATCTGCCTGTTTTACTAAAGTAAAGAGAGTATACAACAGATTATCTGCCTGTTTACTAAAGTAAAGAGAGTATACAACAGATTATCTGCCTGTTTACTAAAGTAAAGAGAGAATCAAACAGATTATCTGCCTGTTTACTAAAGTAAAGAGAGTATACAACAGATTATCTGCCTGTTTACTAAAGTAAAGAGAGAATACAACAGATTATCTGCCTGTTTACTAAAGTAAAGAGAGAATACAACAGATTATCTGCCTGTTTACTAAAGTAAAAGAGAGTATACAACAGATTATCTGCCTGTTTTACTAAAGTAAAGAGAGTATACAACAGATTATCTGCCTGTTTACTAAAGTAAAGAGAGAATACAACAGATTATCTGCCTGTTTACTAAAGTAAAAGAGAGTATACAACAGATTATCTGCCTGTTACTAAAGTAAAAGAGAGTTACAACAGATTATCTGCCTGTTTACTAAAGTAAAGAGAGTATACAACAGATTATCTGCCTGTTTACTAAAGTAAAGAGAGATACAACAGATTATAAAGTATCAACAGATTATCTGCCTGTTTACTAAAGTAAAGAGAGAATACAACAGATTATCTGCCTGTTTACTAAAGTAAAGAGAGTATACAACAGATTATCTGCCTGTTTACTAAAGTAAAGAGAGAATACAACAGATTATCTGCCTGTTTACTAAAGTAAAGAGAGTATACAACAGATTATCTGCCTGTTTACTAAAGTAAAGAGAGTATACAACAGATTATCTGCCTGTTTACTAAAGTAAAGAGAGTATACAACAGATTATCTGCCTGTTTACTAAAGTAAGAGAGAATAACAACAGATTATCTGCCTGTTTACTAAAGTAAAGAGAGTATACAACAGATTATCTGCCTGTTTACTAAAGTAAAGAGAGTATACAACAGATTATCTGCCTGTTTACTAAAGTAAAGAGAGTATACAACAGATTATCTGCCTGTTACTAAAGTAAAGAGAGTATACACACAGATTATCTGCCTGTTTACTAAAGTAAAGAGAGTATACAACAGATTATCTGCCTGTTTACTAAAGTAAAGAGAGTATACAACAGATTATCTGCCTGTTTACTAAAGTAAAGAGAGAATACAACAGATTATCTGCCTGTTTACTAAAGTAAAGAGAGTATACAACAGATTATCTGCCTGTTTACTAAAGTAAGAGAGTATACAACAGATTATCTGCCTGTTTACTAAAGTAAAAGAGAGTATTATCTGCCTGTTTACTAAAGTAAAGAGAGTATACAACAGATTATCTGCCTGTTTACTAAAAGTAAAGAGAGAATACAACAGATTATCTGCCTGTTTTACTAAAGTAAAGAGAGTATACAACAGATTATCTGCCTGTTTACTAAAGTAAAGAGAGAATACAACAGATTATCTGCCTGTTTACTAAGTAAAGAGAGTATACACAGATTATCTGCCTGTTTACTAAAGTAAAGAAGAATACAACAGATTATCTGCCTGTTTACTAAAGTAAAGAGAGTATACAACAGATTATCTGCCTGTTTACTAAAGTAAAGAGAGTATACAACAGATTTATCTGCCTGTTTACTAAAGTAAAGAGAGAATACAACAGATTATCTGCCTGTTTTACTAAAGTAAAGAGAGTATACAACGATTATCTGCCTGTTTACTAAAGAGAGTATACAACAGATTATCTGCCTGTTACTAAAGTAAAGAGAGTATACAACAGATTATCTGCCTGTTTACTAAAGTAAAGAGAGTAACAACAGATTATCTGCCTGTTTACTAAAGTAAGAGAGTATACAACAGATTATACTAAAGTAAAGAGAGAATACAACAGATTATCTGCCTGTTTACTAAAGTAAAGAGAGTATACAACAGATTATCTGCCTGTTTACTAAAAGTAAAGAGAGATACAACAGATTATCTGCCTGTTTACTAAAGTAAAGAGAGATCAACAGATTATCTGCCTGTTACTAAAGTAAAGAGAGAATACACAGATTATCTGCCTGTTTACTAAAGTAAAGAGAGTATACAACAGATTATCTGCCTGTTTACTAAAGTAAAGAGAGCAACAGATTATCTGCCTGTTTACTAAGTAAAGAGAGTATACAACAGATTATCTGCCTGTTTACTAAAGTAAGAGAGATACAACAGATTATCTGCCTGTTTACTAAAGTAAAGAGAGTATCACAAGATTATCTGCCTGTTTACTAAAGTAAAGAGAGAATACAACAGATTATCTGCCTGTTTACTAAAGTAAAGAGAGTATACAACAGATTATCTGCCTGTTTTACTAAAGTAAAGAGAGATTACAACAGATTATCTGCCTGTTTACTAAAGTAAGAGAGAATACAACAGATTATCTGCCTGTTTACTAAAGTAAAGAGAGATACAACAAGATTATCTGCCTGTTTACTAAAGTAAGAGAGTATACAACAGATTATCTGCCTGTTTACTAAAGTAAAGAGAGAATACAACAGATTATCTGCCTGTTTACTAAAGTAAAGAGAGAATACAACAGATTATCTGCCTGTTTACTAAAGTAAAGAGAGTATACAACAGATTATCTGCCTGTTTACTAAAGTAAAGAGAGAATACAAAGATTATCTGCCTGTTTACTAAAGTAAAAGAGAGTATACAACAGATTATCTGCCTGTTTACTAAAGTAAAGAGAGTATACAAACAGATTATCTGCCTGTTACTAAAGTAAGAGAGTATACACAGATTATCTGCCTGTTTACTAAAGTAAAGAGAGAATACAACAGATTATCTGCCTGTTTACTAAAGTAAAGAGAGTATACAACAGATTATCTGCCTGTTACTAAAGTAAAGAGAGTATACAACAGATTATCTGCTGTTTAGTAAAGAGAGAATACGCCTGTTTACTAAAGTAAGAGATATACAACAGATTATCTGCTGTTTTAAAGTAAAGAGAGTAACAACAGATTATCTGCCTGTTTACTAAAGTAAAGAGAGAATACAACAGATTATCTGCCTGTTTACTAAAGTAAAGAGAGAATACAACAGATTATCTGCCTGTTTTACTAAAAGTAAAGAGAGTATACAACAGATTATGCCTGTTTACTAAAGTAAAGAGAGAATACAACAGATTATCTGCCTGTTTACTAAAGTAAAGAGAGTATACAACAGATTATCTGCCTGTTTACTAAAGTAAAGAGAGTATACACACAGATATCTGCCTGTTTACTAAAGTAAAGAGAGAATACAACAGATTATCTGCCTGTTTACTAAAGTAAAGAGAGTATACAACAGATTATCTGCCTGTTTACTAAAGTAAAGAGAGTATACAACAACTGTACAGAGACGTGCAACCAAATGAATACCCTCCATCAGGCATCTTGCTGCCGTGGGAATGGACTTGAAACTCTGGCATCTGGCAACTGACCTAGTAAAAGCTCACAAGCCATTAATCATCTTAACAACAGCAACTCTTGAGCACCTTTTTGATCTCCATGTTTCTAACACACATGGACATGCCTACAAAGTCAGAAAACAGCATAGCTCACATGACTTTTGGAAACATTTTTTCATGCTCAGAGTTGCCGAGGCATGGAATAAACTGCCTGCATCCGTTGTAGGCTGCCGAAACACTATATCTTTCAAAGCCTCCATGTTTCCTGTAATCCACCAACCTGATACCTCCATCCACATACATATGCACGCATGTGCACACATACATGTATATTATTACTGTATGCTATTCATGTTCCTGACACTAATACATTATTCTGTGTACTAGACAGGAGACTTTGATGAGTTGTGGTGCACCTGAGCACTGTACACATACATGTATATTAACTGTATGCTATTCATGTTCCTGACACTAATACATTATTCTATGTACTAGACAGAGACTTTGATGAGTTTGGGTGCACCTGAGCACTGTACACATACATGTATATCATTACTGTACGCTATTTCATGTTCCTGACACTAATACATTATTCTGTGTACTAGACATGAGACTTTGATGAGTTGTGGTGCACCTGAGCACTGTACACATACATGTATATTATTACTGTATGCTATTCATGTTCCTGACACTAATACATTATCTGTGTACTAGACATGAGACTTTGATGAGTTGTGGTGCACCTGAGCACTGTACACATACATGTATATTATTACTGTACGCTATTCATGTTCTTGACATTAATACATTATTCTATTACTAGACATGAGACTTTGATGAGTTTTGGTGCACCTGAGCATTGTACACAATAAATTTCATTCATTACTGAAAAAGAATTTAGCAGTAACTGTTATGGAGTGTCAACCCTTGTTGGGTTATTTTATGCTGCAGACATTTTGTTTTATTCATTCTTAATGGGTATGCAACTTTTTAAAAACTCTTTATTTATTTTTTAAAACTCATTTTTTTTCTATTCAACGCATAGACGGGACTCTAACTGGTACTACCACTTTGTTAGGGTGGACCTGGGAATAATGGCAATAAGGAGGTACACAAACACTCATCAGAACTCCTAAAAATTAGAACTTCCCCATTAGATGCAGTTTAACATCATACCCAGAACACTAAGACCCTCAGCCACTGCCTTCTAGCACATATATGTATAAAGGGTTGGGGTTTTGCCATAAGAGTAATAGGGTTGGACAATCATATATATATATATCCATCCATCCGCACGGGCAGGATGTGACATAAGGTCAATTTCTTAAGCAGAGTTTAACAGGTTAGAATTCAGAGTTTTCTTTCTCCTAGACCGGGTGCCTAACCAAGATTAAAGAGCCCAGTCTGGCCTACTATTTACCCATAGCAGGAGGGAGAGTAGGATTCATACCTTTCCCAAGGGTATTAGTGCTAAGTGAAATGCAATTACCACATCCAGGATTTGAACTCGGGGCGACGAGTCCATTTCCCATAACTTTAACCATTACGCCACATGCTTCCACGCATCAGGACAATCATATAGATGCTAGAGCTTGATGTTGTAGAAGTTATCCTCCAGATATAGAAACAATACGATACTCACCGTCGAGTTAGCAGACGAGAACAACAGACAAGCTGTAACTTAAATACAGTCCTTGCATGCTGCTGGCATAATGCAAAGTGATGACTGAAGAGTGGGTACTTATCTATGTTCTTACTCACCCTGAAATGCAACAGCCAATCAGAACTCAGGAAATGAACTTGCCTGAGTTCACAATGGAACAATCCAAAGCTCCATATAAGCCACCTACCAAACTCTAGTTTTAGTCTTTCATTCATCTTGTAACAGAGTTAAATACTTTATACAAAATCCAACAGATGTGACTAGCCGATTGATTGGAGGGAATCTCTTCAACCGCCCGTCTAGCCTAAGTAAGGGCCAAAGTAGAGTGTTGCAATCTTGGACTGCTCAGCCACCAGGAATCCGACCTTAACTATTACAGGTCGCCACCATGGCCAACTGGTGGCCCCATTGGGGGATTTTCCCCCTCTGCAAAGGTGCAGTTGGTGTATTCTTCTGTCCCACCGACAGGGTGCTCCATATTACTGTCCTTGTGTCAAACTAAGCTTGTAAATAAATGTGGTGCAGTAGCTAGCAAAACTAGGATTTTAAACAGTTGTTAGTGAGTTCATTTCTCACTGGGTGCTCTATATTTCTGTCCTTGTGTCAAACTAAGCTTGTTAAATAAATGTGGTGCAGTAGCTAGCAAAACTAGGGTTTTAAACTGTTGTTAGTGAGTTCATTTCTCACTGGTTGCTCTATATTACTGTCCTTATGCCACACTAAGCTTGGTAAATAAATGTTGGAGTCCTCCGATTGTTTTGTACAGGAATAAATCAGAGGTAGGAAAGTATTGGGTTTCTTTATACAAATATAATAGTACTATATATTTAACCTGTAATAAAATGGGGGACCAGTTTTCTATTATAGTTAAGTAGTAAAATGATCCCCCACTTTAGAATATCTTTACAATATTTCAGAAAACATTTATAATACATAAGATTTTCTTCCAAGTGAAAATATATTCTGAAATGGGAGATCACTTTAGTACTTGATTATAATAGAAAACTGATCCCCCATTTTTATTCGGTAAATATTATTTTGTATTTAAAAAATGAACACATTTTCTTTTCAGTACAAAATAGTAATATATATTTACCAGGCATAAAATTGGGGACCAACTTTCTATTATAATCAAGTACTAAACTGATCCCCCATTTTATGTTTGGTAAATATATAATATTTTAAATTTAAAAGATGAACACATTTTTTTAATACAAAATAGTTGTATACTTACCAGGCATAAAATGGGGGACCAATTTGCTATTATAATCAAGTACTAAACTGATCCCCCATTTTAGAATATTTTTATAATATATAACATTTCAAGTGGATAAATTTTTAAAAATATTTTTTTTTTAAAGGTTTAAAAAAATTTTTTTAAATTTTTCTTTTATAGGTTCAAAATTTCTGTTTTTAAATTTTTTTTTCTTTTTTAAAGTTTAAAATTTATTCTTTTAAATATTTTTTTTAATATAGGCTATTAAAAAAAATTTAAAAAAAATAAATTCTAAACCTTAAAAAAAAAAAAAAAAATTTAAAAAGAAAATTTTGAACCTAAAAGAGAAAAAAAATTTTAAATCTTAAAAAAAAATATATTTAAAAAAAGTTATCCACTTTAAAGAATAGTTATATATTATAAAAATATCTAAAACGGGGATCAGTTTAGTACTTGATTATAATAGAAAATTGGTCCCCCATTTTATGCCTGGTAAATATACTACTATTTTGTATTAAAAAATGTGTTCATTTTTTAAATTTAAAATATTATATATTTACCAAACATAAAATGGGGGATCAGTTTAGTACTTGATTATAATAGAAAATTGGTCCCCCATTATATGCCTGGTAAGTATACTACTATTTTGTATTAAAAAATGTGTTCATTTTTTAAATTTAAAATATTATATATTTACCAAACATAAAATGGGGGATCAGTTTAGTACTTGATTATAATAGAAAATTGGTCCCCCATTTTATGCCTGGTAAGTATACTACTATTTTGTATTAAAAAATGTGTTCATTTTTTAAATTTAAAATATTATATATAGGCTACAAAATGAGTACGAGCATGTCATAAACTGGGGGATCAGTTTAATACTTGATTATAATAGAAAATTGGTCCCCCATTTTATGCCTGGTAAGTATACTACTATTTTGTATTAAAAAAATGTGTTCATTTTTTAAATTTAAAATATTATATATATAGGCTACAAAATGAGTACGAACATGTCATAAACTGTGTCCGAGGTCTAATTAAATATCTAACTGCACCGTCCGCAAGGTGATAAGAATCTTGTTGACTTAGAGGAAACATCTGGTGGGCGCTAAATGCAGAGTTGCCTTTTGTTTAAAAAGCTGCACCCAACAATCTGGAAAAAAAAAAAAAAAAAAAAAAAAAAAAAAAAAAATGACCAATTTTAAAATTTATTTACGTATTTATAATAGTACATTATGGAAGCACATGGTGTAATGGTTAGAGTCGTAGGAAATGAATTCGTCGACTCAAGTTCAATTCCTGAACGAAGCTGTTTGCATTTCACATCTTATTATAATGGAGATTGTGGGTTTGTCTGTCTGTAACCGAAACTACACAAGTCACAATTCCCTTTGTTATTTACACACATTCTCCATGATTTTATTTTTTACTTAAACCTCAATTATTAGTAAAATTGTTTTACATCATTAAGACTGTTAACAATATCTACATACTAATAACATGCAATTATATTTATATATTCAACGAAATAGTGGTTTACAGTGTGAATGGGAAGGCTAATTTGCATATTGATCTTAAAAGATTTGATTTTAATAAATATATGCTTAGTATTATTGATTTCTAATTGTTTGGTTTTATCTTGATAAATATGAGCAAAAATCTCGGGGATAAATCTTAACAGAAATCTATTAACATAAAGAAATAACTGTAATTTTATTCTTTTCTTCCTATTTTAACTAAATAGTTAAATTAGGGAAATTTACCACTGAAAGACGGGAGTAAGGGAAAATGGTGGAACAGTTAGTTTCAAAGTTGTTCTATTTTTCAATCATACCCCCTCTATTTCAAATCTTTTTATCTGAATTCTTATTCAGTTTCATTAGCCTTTCTAATTTAACATGATATTTTATTATATTAAAACTTAAATACTTGCACCCGGAGGGTGCATATATTTGCTAGTAGCACTAATACTCTTGGGAAAGGTATGAATCCAGTTCTCCCACCAGCTATGGGTAAATAGCAGGGCAGACTGGGCTCTTAAACCATAGTTAGGCAACCAGTCTAGGAGAAGGAAACCTATTGTGAAGTTTCAATTCTGGAGCTCTGGAGAATGTGGAGTACCCCTTCATCTCTATTACTCTAAGGTCGTCTTTGACTCAGAGTGGTAGTACCTGTTAGGGGTCCCATCTATGGGTTAGATAGATAAAAATATGAGTTTAAAAAAATTGGAATTTAAAAAAAAAAGAAGAAAAATTGAATAACCAATAAGGATGAATAAACCAAAACGTCTTCAGCATAAAATAACCCAACAAGGGTTGACATGCCGTAAAATCTAACCAACCAACCAACCAACACCAGTTTTAACTGCTCACGGTCAAATCCTGTTGAAAGTAGTGGTTCCCGCTAGGTCTACGAAGTTAAGTAGTGATGAGCCTATTCAATAATTAGATGGGTAACCATTTAAGCAACCTGATATTAAAATGACTTGATTCGGCATTAAATGACCCGAAAGACAATTGATATACCGTAAAACAAAAGAATATTTCCCCTATGAGGCTTACGTCATGTTAAAAGTACCAGTTCCTGTAAGATCACCTAAGTTAAGCAGCAATGAGCCTGTTCAATACTTAAATGGGTGACCATTTAAATAATAGTAGATACTGTAAGCAACCTAATATTAAAATGACTTGATTCGGCATTAAATGACCCAAAAAGAATTGATATGCTGTAAAACAACCAACCAACCGTATTTCTTTATTATATATACTAGCAAATATATGCACCCTCCGGGTGCAAGTATTTTAGTTAAATTTTATAATAAAATATCATATTAAATTAGAAAGGCTAATGAAACTGAATAAGAATGTAGATAAAAAGATTTTGAACAGAGGGGGTAGGATTGAAAAATAGAACAACTTTGAAACTAACTCTTCCATCATTTTCTGTTACTCCCGTCTTTCATTGGTAAATTTTCCTAATTAAACTGTTTAGTTAAAATAGGAAGTAAAGAATAATATTACAGTTATTTCTTCTTGTTAAGGGATTTCTTTTAAGATTTATTGAAGAGATTTTTGCTCATATTCAATAAGATAAAACCAAACAATTAGAAATCAATAATACTAAGCATATATTTAATAAAATCAATTTTTTAAGATCAATATGCAAATTAGCCTTCCCATTCACACTGTAAACCGCTATTTTGTTGTATATATAAATACAATTGCATGTTATTAGTATGTAGATATGGTCAACAGTGTAAGTAATGTAAAACAATTTTATTAATAATTGAGGTTTAAATAAAAATAAAATCATGGAGAATTGATGTAAATAACGAAAGGAATTGTGACTTGTATAGTAATATAGTTTCGGTTACAGACAGACAAACCCACAATTTCCATTATAATAAGATATATATATATAAGTTAAGAGAAAGGAAATGAATTTGATGGTATGAGTATAGATAAAAGGATATGAAAACAACACAATATGCTGTTAAAGTGAAAAGATTTTATATTTAGCTATAAATATGATATAAAATCTTTTCACTTTAACAGCATATTGTGTTGTTTTCATATCCTTTTATCTATACTCATATATATATATTCTCAGTACTGCTGTAAGCAACCTGAGTCCTTTGTTTATCAAAATGACTTGATTCAGCATTAAATGACCCAAAAAGGGTTGATATGCCATAAAACAAAACAAGTTTTAACTGGTGGGCTTTAACTGTAGTCGAAGTGACAGCAAGTCTCAGAAACTAAAAACTTATTTCTTCTACAAAATGTCCGTCTGTGTTTTCTGCATTTTAAAAACACGTTACAAAAAAAAAAAAAAAAAAAAAAGAATTGTATGAGTCATAACTGTAGATTATGAGTTATCTCCCTTGGACTATTTCAATAGAAGGAACTCTTTGACAAAAGAGGAATAAAGTTAATTGGCAAAATACTACATATATAACAATCGTCCACCATTAGAGAGACTGACATTCAACTGCCTATTGACATTTCTGCATCTTAGAAACCCGTTACAAAAAAAAAAAAAAGAATCATACGAGTCGTGACTATAGATTATGAGTTATCTCCCTTGGACTATTTCAGTAGAAGGAACTCTTTGACAAAAGAGGAATAAAGTTAATTGGCAAAATACTACATATATAACAATCGTCCACCATTAGAGAGACTGACATTCAACTGCCTATTGACATTTCTGCATCTTAGAAACCCTGTTACAAAAAAAAAAAAAGAATCATACGAGTCGTGACTATAGATTATGAGTTATCTCCCTTGGACTATTTCATAGAAGGAACTCTTTGACAAAAGAGGAATAAAGTTAATTGCAAAATACTACATATATAACAATCGTCCACCATTAGAGAGACTGACATTCAACTGCCTATTGACATTTCTGCATCTTAGAAACCCGTTACAAAAAAAAAAAAAAAAGAATCATACGAGTCGTGACTACAGATTATGAGTTATCTCCCTTGGACTATTTCAGTAGAAGGAACTCTTTGACAAAAGAGGAATAAAGTTAATTGGCAAAATACTACATATATAACAATCGTCCACCATTAGAGAGACTGACATTCAACTGCCTATTGACATTTCTGCATCTTAGAAACCCGTTACAAAAAAAAAAAAGAATCATATGAGTCGTGACTACAGATTATGAGTTATCTCCCTTGGACTATTTCAGTAGAAGGAACTCTTTGACAAAAGAGGAATAAAGTTAATTGGCAAAATACTACATATATAACAATCGTCCACCATTAGAGAGACTGACATTCAACTGCCTATTGACATTTCTGCATCTTAGAAACCCGTTACAAAAAAAAAAAAAGAATCATATGAATCGTGACTATAGATTATGAGTTATCTCCCTTGGACTATTTCAGTAGAAGGAACTCTTTGACAAAAGAGGAATAAAGTTAATTGGCAAAATACTACATATATAACAATCGTCCACCATTAGAGAGACTGACATTCAACTGCCTATTGACATTTCTGCATCTTAGAAACCCGTTACAAAAAAAAAAAAAAGAATCATACAAATCGTGACTACAGATTATGAGTTATCTCCCTTGGACTATTTCAATAGAAGGAACTCTTTGACAAAAGAGGAATAAAGTTAATTGGCAAAATACTACATATATAACAATCGTCCACCATTAGAGAGACTGATATTCAACTGCCTATTGACATTGGTAGCAGAGACGATAACTTGATATGCAGCTAGATTACAATCACTTTTGATTTGTTTGTCTTTTTTATTTGCTTATTGGCTGTCCAACATGGCTGACCAATATGGCTGACTCCTTTTTATGGATTTGGCTTGGACAAGTCTTGATTAAAAATACAGATCTGCAGATATATAAATAATAAATTAAGAATAAAAAATGATAAAGAATATTATTATAATACACAATTATATATATATTAATATTAACTAGCAAATATATGCACCCTCCGGGTGCAAGTATTTAAGTTTTAATATAATAAAATACCATATTAAATTAGAAAGGCTAATGAAACTGAATAAGAATGCAGATAAAAAGATTTGGAACAGAGGGGGTATGATTGAAAAATAGAACAACTTTGAAACTAACTCTTCCATCATTTTCCGTTACTCCCGTTTTTCACTGATAAATTTTCCTAATTCAACTATTTAGTTAAAATAGGAAGTAAAGACTAAAATTACAGTCATTTCTTTTTGTTAATGGAT
>CM042181.1:39087699-39172699 GCA_023376005.1 Doryteuthis pealeii | reverse complement strand
CTCAAGTCACAATTCTCTTAGTTATTCACATTCTCCATGATTTTATTTTTATCTAATATAAATATAATAATATCTATTAATAAAATTGTCTTACATTATTAATACTGTTAACTATGTCTACATACTGACAACATGCAATTATATTTATATATACAACAAAATAGCGGTTTACAGTGTGAACGGGAAGGCTTATTTGCATATTAATATTAAAAAATCGAATTTAATAAATATGTGATTAGTATTATTGATTTCTAACTGTTTGGTTTTATTTTAATGAATATAAGCAAAAATCTCTTCAATGAATCTTAAATGAAATCCATAAACAAGAAAAATAAACTGTCATTTTATTCTTTACTTCCTCTTTTAACTAAATACTTAAATTAGAAAAACAATGAAAGACGAGAGTGATGGAAGAGTAAGTTTCAGTAGTTCCATTTTTTATTATACTCCCTCTGTTTCAAATATCTGTATTCTTATTTAATTCATTAGCCTTTCTAATTTAATACAATATTTTATTACATTAAAACTTAAATACTTGCACCCGGAGGTGCATATATTTGCTAGTATATATAAAGATTTTTTGGATTTTTGTTTATTTTTTAGAAGCATTGCTGAGAAAAGTATATATATTAATATTTTTTTATATTTTTGCTTGAAGGCAATTACAATGCGAATATCGCATAAAATTCGATAATTATAGATAATAATGACAAGTGAATTTCGCAAAGAATTACTCGGTGTGTAGAATATCGTACAGACTGTTTCAACTTTATTAAGTCTCATCAGCGATATATACTAACGATTTCCCTCCGACAGAAATTGAAACCGGGACTTCAGCAGGATAGTCAGTAACTATATTGTCATTATTGTCTTCTATAATTATCGAATTTATGTGATATTCGCATTGTAATTGCCTTCAAGCAAAAATATAAAAAAATATTATATATATATATATATATATATATATAAGTGTATTTAGGCAGCATTTTTTCTTTTATACATGTTTCATTGAATTGAACAGACAATTCCTGTCTGACAAGTCTTTCGTCAATCCGTTCTAATCTTCGGGCCATCCTTCTGGTGTCAGGATGGAATTGGTATACCAGTCCACCGAATGTTTCGTCACTAGCGCTTTCGGCAATGCACTTTGCCATCCTCAGGTGGGAAAACGATGGAATAGTTTTCATGTCTTGTTTTTAATGAGAACGAGTAGAAGCAAGGAATTACCTCCCACTAATTCCTTGCTTCTACTCGTTCTCGTTAAAAACGAGACATGAAAACTATTCCATCATTTTCCCACCTGAGGATGGCAAAGTGCATTGCCGAAAGCGCTAGTGACGAAACATTCGGTGGACTGGTATACCAGTTCCACCCTGACACCAGAAGGATGGCCCGAAGATTAGAACGGATCGACGAAAGACTTGTCAGACAGGAATTGTCTGTTCAATTCAATGAAACATATATATATATATATATATATATAATCCCATAAGTACACTCCTACCAATTTTCTCTCAAAGGACCATTGTTTTACAATCAATACAGATGTTATTAGGTATTAGTTATTACCAAACTCTACAATATTGAAACTCTTTAACTGTCGGCTGGGGCGTTAGAATGCACATCTGCAGAGGGGTAAGATTCCCCCAAAAGGGGCCACCTGTTGGCCGTGGGTGGCGACCCGTGATGCTTAAGGACAGAGTCTTGGTGAATGAGCAATCCATGACCTGTAATACTCCTCTTAGAACCTTACTTAGGCTAAACGGGCGGTCGGAGAGGCCCCCTCCGATCAATCGGCTAGTCATGTCAAGCCCTAGCACCTATATGATTGCCCCAACCCTATTGCCCTTATGGCAAGGCCCAACCCCTTTTTATCATATGGGTGCTAGAAGGCAGTGGCTGAGAGTCTGCATGTCCTGGGAATGACGTTAAACTCTATCTGATGGTGAGGTTCCAGTTTTGGAGGTTTGGGGAATGTGGAGCACCCCTTCATCACCATTGCTCCCTGGTCCACTCTAACCTGGAGTGGTAGTACCTGTTAGGGTCCCATCTATGGGTTAAATAGAAAAACATGAGTTTATAAACAAAATTGAGTATCCATTAAGAATTACTTTATTTAAAAACTTTATCGGCATTAAATAACCCACTGAGGTTGATATGCTGTAAAACAACAAACCAAACCAAACCAAACTACAATATTGAAAATCTTTAACCAAATATATGAATATGTAGCAGTTAAAAAAATAAAAATACTCCCAAATACATCATCATCATCATCATCATGTCGCGCATGCAGCATGGATATCCATGACAATCTCTTGCCAACCTTCCCTATCACTCATTGCTCCTGAGAGGTCTTCTGCACAGCAACCAGCATCCTCGCATAGTTGGTCAATGTAGGTCCTTGCTGGGCAACCCACACTAGCATATCCATGTGTTGGCTTCCACAGGAGAACGTGACTTACGAACTCATCCTTGCTTCTCCAGCAGTGTCCTGCATGCCTAGTCCGTCTTACTCGGATGATTTGTGAGATGGGGGGCAGGTTGCTATACAGCTGCTTTCTTGTGGGGTGCTGCTTCCACAACTTGTTCAAGACTGCACGCAGCATTCTTGCGCAGCTCCCATCCAGCTTATTCTCAAGGTGCTTTGTTAGGGTCCAAGTGGTGCAGCCATACAGCAGTACTGATATCCATGACAATCTCAACAGAGGTCTTCTGCACAGCAACCAGCATCCTCGCATAGTGGTCAATGTAGGTCCTTGCTGGGCAACCCACACTAGCATATCCAACAGGAGAATGTGACTTACGAACTCATCCTTGCTTCTCCAGCAGTGTCTGCATGCCTAGTCCGTCTTACTCGGATGATTTGTGAGATGGGGGGCAGGTTGCTATACAGCTGCTTTCTTGTGGGGTGCTGCTTCCACAACTTGTTCAAGACTGCACGCAGCATTCTTGCGCAGCTCCCATCCAGCTTATTCTCAAGGTGCTTTGTTAGGGTCCAAGTGGTGCAGCCATACAGCAGTACTGATATAACCACAGCCTGGAAGAATTGTCATTTTAGTTTGTCAGTGAGATCGGATTTCCATATGACTGATAATTTGTTTGTGGCCGACCATGTTTTTCCTATTCGTGTATTAATATCGCTTTCTGTGGATGAGATATTACTACCTAAGTAAGTGAATTGTTCTGCTGGTTTAAGAGGCTTACCGGCGAGAGTGGAGATGACTCCATTTTTTTAAAAACTTATGAACCCAGTTTTATCCGAGTTTACATAGAGGCCGATATTCTTTGCTGCCTCCTCCGAACTATGTAGTACCTATGCCAGTGTATTTGCAAGAAGTGCAACTATGCTGATGACCAAATACAAAATTCGGTAATCTGAACATTAGCTACATAAATGAGAGTAACCTCCCCTTGTTTCTTTCACTTTGAGAAGCCGTGTGTTTTGTTTTATAAAAACACGGATTTTTTGATAAATTGGATATATCTATACTTTTTAGTAATCTGAACATTAGGTACATAAATGAGAGTAACCTCCCCTTGTTTCTTTCACTTTGAGGAAGCTGTGTGTTTTGTTTTGTAAAAACACGGATTTTTCGACAAATTGGGTATACCTATACTTTTCTAATAAACAGGTACTCTCATAGAAATATTAACATCTTTTTTTAAAAATCGATTTAAAAATGTTAACACCCTTATAGGAATACCTTTAATATATTTTCAGTCTTCACATGTTCACCATCCCTGTCAACATATGCTTAGAATCTCACAAAGGTGATTTAAAAAAAAGATGTTAATATTTCTGTGAGAGTACCTGTATATTAGAAAAGTATAGGTATACCCAATTTGTTGAAAAATCAGTGTTTTTACAAAACAAAACACATGCTTCCTCAAAGTGAAAGAAACAAGATCTGGAGGCCTGGGGAATGTGGAGCATTCCTTCATCACCATTGCTCCCTGGTCCACTATGACCCGGAGTGGTAGTACCTGTTAGTGTCCCATCTATAGGTTAAATAGAAAAATGAATTTTTTTAAAATTGAGTTTAAAAAAATAAATATAATTTTCAGTACCCATCAAGAATGAATAAAACAATGTATTTAGCATAAAATAATCCAACAATGGTTGACATGCCATAAAATCCAACGAACCAACTTTTTGTGTTTTTTAAAAAAAATGTTTTATTCTGATGTCAGGTATGACATTAAATTGCATCTAATGGTGAAGTTCCAGTTCTGTGGCTCTGGGGTGTGTGTAGTACACGTTAATTGCTATTATTTCCAGGTTCACTCAGACCCATAGTGGTAGTATGTATTAGAGTCCCATCTATAGGTTGAATAGAAAAAATGAGTTTAAAAATTCAATGCCCATCAAGAATGAATGAAACAAAATGTATTTGGCTTGAGATAACCCAACAAGTGTTGACATGCCATAAAATCCAACCAAATTTTTCTTGTGTTTTCTTCTGATAGATAGGTAGATAATGATTTGACTGAGAGATAGATAGATAGTAAGTAAAGTCTGTCTAATGTCGGTATCAGCCAAACAGCGAGGGAGTCTATCCCCTTTTCACTAACACTAGACCAAGGAGATTATTTTAGCGTCTGAAGTGGAGTGCCACATCCACCATCAGCTCCTTACTTTACCGCACAGATCCCTGTGCTACTCATACGCAGAGTTGACGAGGGCCGGTATCAAACCCAAGAATCTTGTGGTTTCTAGATAACACTCTACCGAGTGAGCTCCAGGTCCACTCTGACCAATAGTGGTAGTATGTATTAGAGTCCCATCTATAGGTTGAATAGAAAAAATGAGTTTCAAAATAGTCGAGTTTAAACAAGTGTTGACATGCCATAAAATTCAACCAACTTTCTCTTGTGTTTTCTTCTGGTGTTAAATAATGTTGATCTCAATATTCACATATATAGTTGATTGTGTTTAATTGTCAACATTAACAACACATTTAAACCATTCATAAAAGATTATCACACCCCACCTACATTAACAATAACTTAAACCACCCTAGGTCCATCATCACAAATACCAAATACGGTAAACACTAGGATAAATAGGCTATCCACAAACAAACAAATATTTGAGCAAAGCAAGAAAATTTACAGCGAAGCCCTATGTATACGTGGCTTCACTCAAAAAATTAGCTAAATCAAGATAAATCTCAATGATAGATCTTCTAAAAACAGAAGACAGAAAATCATCTGGTTCAATCCACCATTCTGTAAACTTGCAAACATTAACATGGGTAACACTTTCTTTAAGCTAGTTGATAGACATTCCAAACCTGATAACCCACTACAAGAAAAATTAAATCGGAGCGAGTGCCCAGAAGATGAAAGATGTACAACAGAAAATGTAATTTACCCAGTCTCCATCGACCCTGCAGAGAACATGGCAGACGAATGGACATACATCGATATGTCTGAAGGCAGCAGAGACACTACAACCACAGACATTCATGCTCAAAGTCCATACAAAAAAACAAAACAAACAGCCCTCTCAAAACATTTATGGAAGTTGAAGGAAAACTACTTCATTCCACAAATCGCAAGGCAAATAATGAAATCGAGGACACCCACAAACTTCAAAAGTAAGTGCCAACTTTGCTTAGAAGAAAAAATGCAAATAGTTAAATTTAGAGACAAAAATTAAAAATTGTCGTTTTTTTATTATAGGAGGTTAAAAGGGACATAATATTCTATTCACGTTTGAACAGTTGCTGCTGGGAATAAGTTCAAATCCGTGGAACTATGCTAAATACACAATGGCCAAATTAATATTTCGTAAATTAGTATTTCATTCTCCTAACTTAAATCTATTAGAAATGTATACAAAAAAGTCTGCATTTTATAATATTTCTGATAGAATTTTATTGTAATTAATTTTTAACATTCTAATTTTGATTTTCCCAGCTCTTTTTTTTTTTCAATAATATTAAGAATCAACGAAGGCATCAACGAAATGGTAATATTTGTAATTTGTTTTTGTTTCAGACTAAAAATCATTACATGTATGATTATCCATAGAAAATTACGTTGGCTAATTGTTCGCGGCAAGATGCAATAACTATGTCAACAAAGATTAAGAATTTATCGCAAATTTATTTAAAATGCAAAAATGTATGTTATATGTAACAGAAATTTTTTTTTTTCAACACATAAAATTTGAATTGTTCTTTATATTAAACGCAAAAGAAATCATTAAAAAGATAATTTTCCATTTTTTATTAAATACAAGAAATTAATTGATTTTTAAGTGCAGACACAAAAAAATAGATATAAACAAAAATTAGGAAAAATATACAGGTGCATAATGCAAAATATTATAACAGGAAACGGTTGATGGTATGGATACTCATGAACTGACCTCAGTGCCTGCCAATTTACTTATGTGTGTACAGGTGTATATAGATATATGTGGAGGTGTATATATATATAAGTATGCATATGTGTATAGATGTGCATGTATATGTATGTTTTTATGAACTATGTATGGATGTGTTCTGTGTGTGTATATATGTATGTATGAGGATATGTGTTTATATTTGTATATGTATGTGTACTGTATATGTGTGTCTATTGTATATGTATGTATAGGGTCCCCAATTTTGCGTTTCCACTTTTGGTAAATTCGGTTTGAATATAATTGGATACATATATTATACTTAAATGTTTATATATATATATATATATATATATATATATATATGTTTGTTTGTATATATGTAAATTCAAAATATAATTGTGTGTGTATGTGCATATATATATATATATATATATATATATATATATACACACACACACACACACACACACACACTATATATATATATATATATACAGAGATGATAATAGGTAATCATATCCATGCATCCCAGTGTTTTTGTTTTTTTTCCCTCACCATTTCAAGCTAACTGTAAATACATTTTAATAGTTTCTTAGAAATGAATTACACAGGATAGGTTACAAGGTAGGAGTTAGATGGCTTTAGTTGGGACCCATAAATTTTCCCGGGGACTCATTCAAAGCAAATATGTACATCCCAGGATGCGCTAAATCAAAAAGGTATCAGCATCACTATATATATATATATATATATATACATTTAAATATTTGTATGTAAATTTGAAATACAATTGGGTATGATATATATATATATATATATATATATATATATAAATTTAAGATATGATTGTGTGTGTATGTGTGTGTATATATATATATATATATATATATATATATATGAATGTACATTTCGACCTATTAGGTCTCATCAGCAAGGTTATAGACATGGGAGACTGCTCCGTGTGACTCGAAACCTCGACTGGCAAGGACTCTAACCATTACACCAGCTGGCCAATCCCAGATTCTTTGTTTTGTTTTGAACTTATTTATATTCCCCTTTTTATTGACTTGCTACACGACAGTATGAGAGTAAGTAAACAAACAATGTGTTTATTTGATATGGCTTTTTTAGCCGACAATTTTTGGAGGATATGTGCTTAATTGAAGTCATACCTAATTTTGAAAATTAATTAGTTAATAATTAATGAATTTAGGCGGGCATATATGTTCAAATGTAAGACTAAACAAATCGAGAAAATGTCAATATACACGCACAGAGATGAACAAACAGATATGCCCAGACTGAGATATATAGATAGATAGATAGATAGATACATACACATATACAGAGATAAACAAACAGATATGTAGATACTGAGATCCATTTAAACACAGGTGCATATATTCTACTAAACTGGCCACGTTACTTAGACGGAACTTGAAATTGGTAGAAAAGAAAAAAAGAAGGTAACATTAAGTAGATAAATAGATAATTATATATCGAATAAAAGATGTTGACAACGCAAAAGACGGTTAATTTTATCTTTTGTGGGTAATTTTGAGTTTCCTTTAAAATGTCCCTCTTACCTCGTTGCTTTGTCAACAATCTGTTACTAAATGACCGACTAACGACACGACAACGTCTACTTTTTTTCCCTCTAATGACCACGTCCACTTGTCTTAAAATGGCTCGTTTGTTTATATGTTTGAGCCAATTAAAAGTCGGGGGTCACTTCTGGTAAATCGATCAGAGCAACAACGATCCCCCGTTTTTAAAACCACTTGTAGAGTTTAGTAGAATATATGCACCTGTGTTTAAATGGATCTCAGTACCTACGTATCTGTTTGTTTATCTCCGTATATGTGTATGTATCTATCTATTTATCTCAGTCTGGGCATATCTGTTTGTTCATCTCTGCGTGAAGAAAATTCAATATTTATAAAAATTTTCTACATGTTTGTATATAGATGTGCGTGTATATATGCATATACAAACTTTGTATATAAATGTGCGTATATATATATATATATAATATATATATATATATATAATATATATAATATAAGATAAATATATAAAGGTTTATATATCTATTTATTAGGTGACAAAGGAACAATCACAACCATATTGGTTTCATGCGATGCAATCATCAGGTGAAGATGTTTCAAATGCCTTATCTTATCATATTATATAACAGCTCTATTTTATATTGAGCACTCTACCAATAATACTGCCTTTGGTACACCATTCCAGCAAAAGCTGAAACAGTGACCATCTCACACTATAGTATATATATATATATATATATATATATATATATAGTTGTTCGGGCGGCCTAATGTCAGTACCAGCCAGACAGCGAGGGAGTCTATCCCCTTTTCAATAGCACTAGACCAAGGAGATTATTTTAGCATCTGAGGTGGAGCACCACACCTACCATTAGCTCCTCACTTTACCACACAGATCCCTGTGCTACTCATGCGCTGAGTTGGTGAGGGCCGGTATCGAACCAAGAACCTTGTGATTCCTAGCCGAACACTCTACCGACTGAGCCAAACCGGCCATGAACATTTATGTACAAAGTTATATATATAATCTTATTATAATGGAGATTGTGTGTTTTTCTGGCTGTAACCGAAACTATATTACTAATCGAGTCACAATTAACATAGTTATTCACATCACATTATCCATGATTTTATTTATATTTAAACCTCAATTATTAATAAAATTGCTTCACCATTTTATTAGTGTTGTCCATATCTACATACAAATAACATGCAATTGTATTTTTATATACAAAAAATAGCAGTTTGCAGTGTGAATGGGAAGGCTAATTTGCATATTGATATTAAAAATGTGATTTTATTAAATATGTGCTTAGTATTATTGATTTCTAACTGTTTGGTTTTATTTTAATGAATATAAGCAAAAATCTCTTCAATGAATCTTAAATGAAATCCATTAACAAGAAAAAATAACTGTCATTTTATTCTTTATTTCCTAATTTAACTAAATAGTTAAATAAGTAAAATTCAGCAATGAAAGACGGGAGTGATGGAAGAGTAAGTTTCATTTATATTTTTCTATTATACCTCCACTCTGTTACATATCTTTTTGTCTGCCTCTAATTTAATACAATATTTCATTACATTAAAACTTAAATACTTGCACCCGGAGGGTGCATATATTTGCTAGTATAAAGTAAAGAAATACAAAAGACTTAGAGATTTTGCATTATAGTCTATTTCAGGGAGCTTAGACAAAGTGTCTAACTCTCCCGACTCATCAGATGCGAATGATGAATTCTTTATTACTTTAACTCTTAAAGTCCTATACCACCTCATTCCACCCGTCCGGAAGTCTCATTCGTTTTCATAATCCACTCCAAATGATAACCTTTATTTAAACTAGCAAATATATGCACCCTCCGGGTGCAAGTATTTAAGTTTTAATGTAATAAAATATTGTATTAAATTAGAAAGGCTAATGAAACTAAATAAGAATACAGATAAAAAGATTTGAAACAGAGGGAGTATAATAAAAGATTTGAAACAGAGAGAGTATAATAAAAAATGGATCAACTGAAACTTACTCTTCCATCACTCTCGTATTTCATTGTTATTTTTCTAATTTAAGTATTTAGTTATAAGAGGAAGTAAAGAATAAAATGACTGTTATTTTTTCTTGTTAATGGATTTCATTTAAGATTTATTGAAGAGATTTTTGCTTATATTCATTAAAATAAAACCAAACAATTAGAAATCAATAATACTAAGCACTTATTAAATTCGATTTTTAATATTAATATGCAAATTAGCCTTCCCGTTCACATTGTAAACCGCTATGTTATATATATAAAATATAATTGCATGTTGTCAGTATGTAGACATAGTTAACAGTATTAATAATGTAAGACAATTTTATTAATAATTGAGGTTTAGATAAAAATAAATCATGGAGAATGTGATGTCAATAACTAAGAGAATTGTGACTTGAGTAGGAATATAGTTTCAGTTACAGACAGAAAAACACACAATCTCCATTATAATAAGATGTAATATTAAACATATTTAGAAGTCTTTGATTTAAGGGAAATAACAGGTAACTTTAAATGAAAAGGCCATTTTTAGCCATTTATTGATAAATCCTTATAGGAATGGGGCTCTGGACTTTATTTAAATGTAATATTAAACATATTTAGAAGTCTTTGATTTAAGGGAAATAACAGGTAACTTTAGATGCAAAGGTCATTTTTAACCATCTTTTTGATATATCCTTATAGGAATGCTCTGGACTTAGAAAATTCTCAACAGGATGTTAAGAGTTAAAGGCATTTGAAAACAATTCATCATTCACATCTGATGAGTCGGGAGAATTAGACACTTTGTCTAAGCTCCCTGAAATAGACTATAATGCAAAATCTCTAAGTCTATTGGTATTTCTTTACTTATAAATTTGCTTGGTGACTCTAACATTAAGAACACACATTGAGCTCTCAAACTGCAACAGGTTTTTTTTTTTAAATTCTTGTGTCATAAGGAAGATTTCTTCTCTGGACTTTTGGATTTTATATATACTAGCAAATATATGCACCCTCCGGGTGCAAGTATTTGAATTTTAATGTAATGAAATATGTTAAATTGAAATACTTTTGAAACTAAATAAAAATCCAAATAAAATGATTTGAAACCGAGGGGTATAATCGAAGAATAGAACAACTTGAAACTAAGTCTTCCATCATTTTCCATCACTCCCTCCTTTTATTGCTGAATTTTCCTAATTTAACTATTTAGTTAAATTAGGAAGTAAGAATAAAATTACTGTTATTTCTTATATTAAAGGATTACTTTTAAGATTTATCCCCGAGTTTTTTGCTCATATTCATTAAGAAAAAAACAAACAATTAGAAATCAATAATACCAAGCGCATATTTAATAAAATTAAACTTTTAATATCAATATGCAAATTAGCTTTCCTGTTCACACTGTAACCCGCTATTTTGTTGCATATATAAATACAATTGCATGTTATTAGAATGTAGATAAAGTCAAAAGTATTAATAAGGTATAACAATTTTATCAATAACTGAGGTTTAAATAAAAAAGTAATGGTGAATGTGACGTCAATAACTAAGGGAATTGTGACTTGAGTACTGATTTAGTTTCGGCTTCAGACAGACAAACACACAATCTCCATTATAATAAGATATATATATATATATATATATATATATATATATATATATATATATATAAAAACAAAAGACTTAGAATTTTTGCATTATAGTTTATTTCAAGGAAGCTTAGACAAAGTGTCTAACACCCCCAATCATCAGATGCAAATGATGAATTCTTTATTACTTTTAAGGCATTTGAAAACAGATTTAAAAAAAAAAATTATTGTCCTGTTACTCTCAGCTGTGGGGTAATAAAAAAGATATTTGACCATTTGGTGTAATTTGTTAGGAATTTCTGTTAGATCAATCTGTTACAGATTTCAACTAAAAGGACCACCCCAGTTCATTTAGATTTCATTTATTTATTTGTTTATTTCTTCCTCATTTCCTTAATTTCCTTTTATTTTATTTTATTTCTAAATCCGTTGGATTATATATATATATATATATATATATATATATATATATATATATATATATATATATATATATATATATATAATATATATATAATATATATATATATAATATATATATATATATATATATATATATATATATGAGAGTAAGTAAATATAAACAATGTGTTTATTTGATATAGCTTTTAGCCGACAATTTTTGGAGGATATGTACTTAATTGAAGTCGTACCTAATTTTGAAAATTAATTAGTTAATAATTAATGAATTTAGGCGGGCATATATGTTCAAATGTAAGGCTAAACAAATCGAGAAAATGTAGATTTCGACCTAAGACCTAATAGGTCGAAATGTACATTCAGGGATTGACATTTTCTCGATTTGTTTAGCCTTACATTTGAACATGTATGCCCGCCTAAATTCATTAATTATTAATTAATTAATTTTCAAAATTAGGTATGACTTCAATTAAGCACATATCCTCCAATATATATATATATATATATCATGCGCCAATGAAGACACCCTCCACTCATATTTTACCGTGTGTACACAGCACAGATCAACTGTTCCCATGGAGTGAGTCACTCTGAGCCATAAGAGCTACTGCAGTAGAGGCCTGGGTAAGCAGCGTCGTCGTGGGGAGGAGGGGTAAATTTAAGAGAGTGAGAAGGAAATGAGGGTGTTTCTGGAGGTGTGGGGTGTTAGGAGTGGGGGGTAAATCCCGCAAGTTTGACTACCTTCACAAGGTGGACATTCTGTTATGGGTTCACCCCTGCCTACCATCTCCCCACACCCCGATGAATCAGAAAGTCAGGGTTAGTCACTGGATCACACACACACACACACACACACGCACACACACACACGTACACATCTGACCCGTCCTCCTCTCGGCACCCCACCTCCCCACTAATGAAAGGTTAGTAAATTAACTATGATTGACAATTGTCTTCTTAGCCATTAAAATATCCCCTACTCCCACCCTCAGTGTCTGGGGAAATATGTTTGCTCCCCTCTGACCTCCCCCCACCCAGACTCCTCTGTGTGAGTATATTTGTTTATACAGAAACCTTGACCAATCAAAAAACGTGATGCTTAAGGACGGAATCTTGGTGGATGAGCAGTCCATGACCTGTAACACTTCACTTAGACCCTATCTTAGGCTAGATGGGTGGTCGGAGAGGCCCCCTCCGATCAATCGGCTGGTCACGTCCAGCCCTAGCACCTATATGATTCCCCCCAACCCTATTGGCAACCCCCAACCCTTTTTATCATATGGGTGCTAGAAGGCGGTGGCTGAGTGTCTACATGTCCTGGGAATGGCGTTAAACTCTATCTGATGGTGAGGTTCCAGTTCTGGAGGTTTGGGGAATGTGGAGCACCCCTTCATCACCATTGCTCCCTGGTCCACTCTGATCCGGACTGGTAGTACCTGTTAGGGTCCCATCTATGGGTTAAATAGAACAAAATGTGTTTTAATAAAAAAATTTTTATTATGCATTAAGAATGAATTTATTTCACAACTTTGTCGGCATTAAATGACCCACCGAGGTTGATATGCCGTAAAACAAAACAAAACAAACCAAACCAAACCAAACCAAACCAAACCAATCCACTTAGGTTGTTTGCTGCTAACGTCAAAATAAAAATAAAAAATCCTTGAAAAAGACATAACAATAATTTGACCATCTCTCACAACCTACCGTTTGGCATAAAATAACCCGGATGGGTTGACATGCCATTAAAATCAATCAATCCACTTAGCAACAACAACTGCAAACAACCTACTGTGAAAATCAAAAAAAAAATCCTTGAAAAAGACATAACAATAAATTTGACCATCTCTCACAACCTACCGTTTGGCATAAAATAACCCCGGATGGGTTGACATGCCATTAAAATCAATCAATCCACTTAGCAACAAACAACTGTAAACAACCTACTGTGAAAATCAAAAAAAAATCCTTGAAAAAGACATAACAATAAATTTGACCATCTCACAAACCTACCGTTTGGCATAAAATAACCCGGATGGGTTGACATGCCATTAAAATCAATCAATCCACTTAGCAACAAACAACTGTAAACAACCTACTGTGAAAATCAAAAAAAAAAATCCTTGAAAAAGACATAACAATAAATTTGACCATCCCTCACAACCTACCGTTTGGCATAAAATAACCCCGGATGGGTTGACATGCCGTTAAAATCAATCAATTTAAGCTGTGCTTCACATCTGATGAGATGCACTTCCTAAGTGCAAGCTCTACCAACTAATAATCGTGTGTGTGTGTATATGTATATATATATATATATATATATATATATATATATATATATGTGTGTGTGTGTGTATATATGTGTATATGTGTGTGTGTGTGTATATATATGTGTGTATGGTGTGTGTGTGTGTATATATGTGTGTGTGTGTGTGTGTGTGTATATATTGTGTGTGTGTGTGTGTGTGTATATATGTGTGTGTGTGTGTGTGTGTTATATGTGTGTGTGTGTGTGTGTGTGTATATATGTGTGTGTGTGTGTGTGTATATATATATATGTGTATATATATGTTATATATATAATTAAACAAAAGGCACGTCTCCTGTTTAACAATTTTATTATTGATCTTTTCAAGCTTTCTGGCCAACTTTTTTTATATTTGGATGGAATCCATAGATTAGTCCACTAAAGTTCATATCCCAAGTACTTTTGGCACTTCAAAGTGCCATCATCAGGAGTGATGTCCCAGCCCCCACACCCCTTAATATAATTTCTACGAGGTCCCCTTCTAGTTACTCTCACTACTACTAACTTGAAAAAAAAAACTGGAACATAAGCACATCGCCACTGATGATGGCACTTCAAAGTGCCGAAAGTATTTGGGATATGAACTTTGGTGAAATAATCTACGGATTGTAAAAAAGTTGGCCAGAAAGCTTGAAAAGATCCCTGGGAATGATGTTAAACTCAGTTTAAGAGGTTTGGGGAATGTGGAGCACCCCTTCATCACCATTGCTCCCTGGTCCACTCTGACTCGGAATGGTAGTACCTGTTAGGGTCCCATCTATGGGTTAAATAGAAAAACATGAGTTTATAAACAAAATTTGAGTATCCATTAAGAATAAATTTTATTTCAAAACTTTGCTGGCAATAAATGACCCACTGAGGTTGATATGCCGTAAAACAAACCAAACCAAATCAATGTGCTACTGGTACTATGTAACCCAGTACTACCTGTTTCAACTAAACTCCTGGCTGAAACACATGTCAGTAAAATTAAATAAATCCTATTTTATCCATTCAACATTTTCTTTCCTTTATTTTTCATTTTAACATACCATAGGATTCACTTCCATTTTCAACTTACATATATATATATATATATATATATATCAATAGATATATATGATCCCAATTTTCATGGTAGAGCACTACAGGGGAGACATTAATTGAAATTTCACTGTTTAGCGTAAGCATTTACTCGCCTGTTATTCACAGATTTGAGTTCTCTGGTGATTGTAAAAAACATATATCCTGTAAGTATGTATCAATCAATTGTTCACCACGGACTGACAGTCACTGATGGCTGTAAGGGTAAGGAACTTGGCAGATAAAAATTCTGTCGGGTTTCGCTCCCGGCTAGAAGTAGCTGTTAAAAAAGTCAAGCCGCACTGATGAGACGTTTACGTCGAGACATGTGTCTGTGGATGACTGATATATATATATATATATATATATATATATATATATATCTTATTATAGTGGAGATTGTGTGTTTGTCTGTCTGTAACCGAAACTAAATCACTACTCAAGTCACAATTCCCTTAGTTATTGACATCACATTCACCATGAATTTATTTTTATTTAAAACTCAATTATTGATAAAATTGTTATACTTTATAAATACTGTTGGATCTACATACTAATAACATGCAATTATATTTATATATTCAACAAAATAGCGGTTTACAGTGTGAACGAGAATGCTAATTTGCATATTGATATTAAGAATTTGATTTTAATAAATATATGCTTAGTATTATTGATTTTTAATTGTTTGGTTTTCTCTTAACGAATCTGAGCAAAAATCTCGGGGATAAATCTTGAGAGAAATCTATAAACAAGATGAAAGAACTGTAATTTTATTAAATACTTCATAATCTAACTAAATAGATAAATTAGGAAAAATGAAAGACAGGAGTGAGGGAAAATGATGGAAGAGTTAGATTTAAAGCTGTTCTATTTTTCGATTATACCCCCTCAGTTTATCATTTTCTAAATAGTTTCTAATTTGATATGATATTTTATTACATCAAAACCTAAATACTTGCACCCGAAGGAAGGTGCATATATTTGCTAGTATATATAAAGGGCAGTTGTGTATATGTGTATGTCTGATGGAAACTTTGAAAATAAAACAATTAATGTCAAAGTATATATAATATATATATATATATATATATACATTCACTATCACCAGGGCTTGGTTTTTGAGCAAAAATAATGAAAATTTTATTTATATTTGGGAAGATATCTAAGAATTAAAAATTAAAATTTGTATAGTAACAAAAGGTAATTGAAATATGATGTTGATTGATTGAATTAATCACCTCATTTATATTGTATTTTTTTTTTTTCAAATTGTAAATTATTGAATTAAAATTTCTTACTATATTGTTATATATTTACGTGGGGATTTTATGGGGCATCCAGTGAGGATCTAACTTGTGATAAGTAATAATGGATCTGCGAGACTAACTTTTTTAACCTCCACTTCTACCTAGGCGACATCGGGTAGACACTTCTAGTATATATATATATATATATATATATAATATAATATATATATATATAAAATTCAAGGGTCATAAATTCCCCAGACACAATTTTAGCTTTGGTTATTTGGTCATTTAACCCCTGATGAATGCAAGGATTTGAATCAGTGGAACAAATGATCTCCCCCCACACCCCCGGAGTTAATTTTCTAGGTGATTGAAAATCAAACCCCCTCCCTTGACCCCCCCCCCTCAAACGTTCAGATTCTAAGACTTGATGGTATCTTAGAGAATAATTTAGAGAATTCATAATTGAAAAAGTCTGGCCTTAAATTTGATCCTTTTGAATTCTGAAGAATTGCTTTTATCAAAACCCTTTTTTTTTTCTTCCTTTTTTTCTTTCTTTCTTTTTTCTTTCTTTTTTTTTTCTTTTTTCTTTTTTTTCTTTTTTCTTTTTTTTTTTTCTTTTTTTTTTTTTTTTTTCTTTTTTTCTTTTTTTTCTTTTTTTTCTTTTTTTTTTTTTTTTCTTTTTTTTTTTTTTTTTTCTTTTTTCTTTTTTTTTCTTTTTCTTTTTTTTTTCTTTTTTTCTTTTTTTTTTTTCTTTTTTTTTTTTTTTTTTTTCTTTTTTTTCTTTTTTTTTTTTTCCTTTTTTTCTTTTTTTTCCTTTTTCCCTTTTTTCTTCTTTTTTTTTCTTTCTTTTTTTTACTTTTTCTACTTTTTTTTTCTTTTTTTTTTCTTCTTTTTGTAAACATCCTTTGTTTTTCATATATCATATTCATATATAATATATATTAATATTATATATATATATATATATATATATAATATAATTCCCTCTTTCTTTCATAAATATAGTTGCTCTTGAGGAAGACCGTTTTATTAAAAGGTCGAAACAGATATCTGTCAGCATACTAATATTATCATTTGTTTTTTTTTATATATATTTTCAATCATACTGTCGGATTCATATCCATTTATTATATACTTATATATATATATATATATATATATATATATATATATAATATACCAAGCCCCCAACCGCTAGGCATGATATAACCTGGACGGGTTGATATGCCGTTAAAATCAATAAACCAAACCAAACCTAATATACCAAGCATGTTGGTAAATCCTCGCGGTGAGAAAAAACCCAGCAAATAGTTTGATTGTAAAAATATACTACCAAACATCAACCGGGGAGAAAAAAATTTTTGAAAAAAAGAAAAGACCAAGATATTCGTACCAACAAAAAATAATCTATTGGTACAATATTTGGCCAAAAGAAAAAACAGTCTATATGTCTATATATGTATATAAGATATATATATATTCATATAACCGCTAGGAGACTCATTAGATTTATCTTTTTATATATTATATATATATATATATATATATATATAAAACAATTTGTTATCATGAGTTCTAAATGACCTCTGTCCACTCACTTTCTCCTTTAAAGTCATTCTGACCCACATTATCACACTCCCCTCCACCCTCTGCTCCCTCCTCCCTGTTTTAATTTAGATCTCCTGGGTGATGGCTCGTTAGGGCTATTTCACCATATTGACACATCCAATATCAGTTTCTTAGTTAATAACAATGCAGTAAAATTTGATGCGTTATTTGTTTCGTTATTATGGAATCTACAGGGACGGACAGAGAGAACAGTGACTGATGGGGGGGGGGGGGCTGTGAAGGGTGTGTGTGGGGGGGGCTGTCATTATTTCTGATGGCCTTAATTGTTTGAATGTTAAGTGAGTACAACATATAAATAAGCACAGGAATATAATTATCAAAATCTGCCAGTTATATATGTGTGTGCGTGTTATATATATATATATATATATAATATATATATATATATAATGAATAGTGAATGAAAAAATGAGAAAAGTATTTGCATGGAAAGGTGCTCAATGCTAATAAAGCAGAGCAGATTTATAATCAATGGTAATATTATGGTTTTACACTCATAACTTGAAGTTTCATGGTTATGCAATCATCAGATGAGTCCAATGGTTGAGATCTTAAAAACCAGTCGTGAAATGGTTGAGTTTTTAAAATCTCAACCAATTCACGACTGGTTTTTAACATCTCAACCATTGAACTCATCTGATGATTGGATTACCATGAAACTTTAAGTTATGAGTGTAAAACCATAATATTACCATTGATTATATATATGTGTATATATATATGTATATATATATATATATATATATATATAATCCAAAAGTCAAGAGAAGAAATATTTATTTTATCTAAAAAAACCTGTCGCAGTTTGAGAGCTCAATGTGTGCTCTTAATGTTATAGTCACAGAGCAAATATATGAGTAAAGAAATAACAAAAGACTTAGAGATTTAGCATTATAGTCTATTTCAGGGAGCTTAGACAAAGTGTCTAACTCTCATATATACACACACACACACACATACATACATACATACATACCAGCCCCTCCGCACAAGCAGGATGTGACACAAGGTCAATTTCTTATGCGGAGTTCAACAGGTTTGAATTCAGAGTTTTCCTTCTCCTAGACCAGTTGAAGTTGAAAATGAATCTGATATGTTGAAAGGAAAAATAAATAAAGGAAAGAAAATGTTGAATGGATAAAATAGATTTACTAACACATGTTTCGGCCAGCTGTTTGTTCATGTACACCTCTATTCTATTAATTATTATTTTAGATACAAAATAATGATAGAAAATTATAAAATCTTTAAGCATTCAAAGAATAACAGCCTTCATCAAAGTAAAATGTTTGATATTGGAAGTTAAAACAGTCAAAATCCAGAGAATTTTGAAGTGTTCGAAAAAAGAATTTTAAAAAAATTATTATAAGCACAGGAACATAATTATCAAAATCTGCCAGTTATATGTGTGTGTATTATATATATATATATTATATTATATATATATATATTACCAGGTAAAGGTGACCCATTGGGTCACCCATTCAGCTCTGGGTAGATAATTGAGATTAGGGAAAAGGGAGTTAGCAAAGCGAATACATTTTTCAAAAACATAAATACGTTCGGACGAAACCTTAAAATGATTTTGTAACCTTTCTAAGAAAGGAAATGTTTGACCTCATTTAAGCTACGGGTTGCTGGTTGTGAAATTTAACATAGAAATACATTTCAAATTCTCCTGGCTCTCTCTACTCTCTAGAGAAACTAACATTATATAACGAGGAGATAGTCAAGAGATACATAGAGGGGAAGAACGAGATAGAGTAAAGTAGGAGATTGGTTGACTTTTGATTTAATTGCAAATTACGGCTAATTAGAACCAATTAAAACAGAATTTTTTTCAAACATAATTCATTCCTAAAAGTAAGGAATAATTTAGTATAATTTTCATGTCATTAAACAAAACTGTAAAAAAGTCTTTAGGAAGCAAAAGTTGATTAACTCAGCTTTAGTATAATAATAATAATAATAATATATATATTATATAATATATATATTTATATATATATATCCTAGCAGCAAGGTAACAGTTCCAGGACTTAGCTTTCAGAAATCTTCTGACGAAGGGATCTTTATCCTGAAATATTAAGAAAATAAATCAAAGGTTAACAAACAACATCATAGTTACCTCATTTTTCTTTACACTTGCATTGTGATAGTCTTCAATACCAACCACCAAACCAATATAAACAAAATGCTTCAAGCAAATTAAACTGATAATAAAAAAAAAAAAAAAACATGATCTATTTTGCGGACCTTCTTTTTTTATAAAATATTTAATTTTCTCCCGTTGGACCCATATAACACTTATATATATATATATATATATATATATATATGTATATATATATATAAAAGAAATTTGAAAAACGAAGTGTTCCAAAAATAAAATGAATTTATTTGTCGACGCTTAAACGTTTCGGTTTATTTAAACCTTTATCAGGATAGATTATGGGGTGAAGAAACTGATAAATAAATTCATCTTATTTTTGGAACATTTCGTTTTTCAAATTTCTTAATATTGTCGGATTTATTTCCATATTTACTCCCATATATATATATATATATATATATATATATATAGCGACACTTTAGTCAGAAATCATAAAATACCCTTCACATAACCATTTCCGTCATATACTTCCCAACAAATTTAAATTTCACATTATCCCAAAAACCTTACAACCTTTCATACTTTTTGCCTTATATATATAAAAAACAAAAATGAAAAATACAAATTTAAATAAAAAAAAAAATTCTTTTCTAAAAATCCGTTGCAGGCCTACCGTCAACGGGTTAATACTCATACTGTTTGAAAAAGAGAATTTGTCTATCATCGAGTTTGGAATATTGTCTTCTTTTTTCAAAAACTGTTACAATAAGAGATACATGACTGTCGCTGACCGAGAAAAGCGTTGGCGGACGTGCTTATATTTGAAACTTCCGCATAACTTTTTTGCAACATCATTGTTTCCGTTTTGAATTCATATTATTTTCGTCTCCGCTATTGATAAGTCTGGAGTATAAACAAGCTCTGAAGATGATTTTTATAAATCGAAATATTGTTCAATATTAGCTATGAATATGATATAAAATCTTTTCACTTTAACAGCATATTGTGGTGTTTTCATATCCTTTTATCTATACTCATATATATATAAATTATAAATTTATTTATAATTAGTATTAACAATATTTAAAAAGTATTAAAAACTCGATGTCCTAAGAAGAGACCTAACTTGTTATTAAAATAACAATGTATAATAATCTTTTTAGATTATATACAGAGCAATATTTATCTTAGAAAGGAAGGAAAAACTCAACACCGTTATTCCATAATAAATTGGAGCCTTTATAGATCTAAGGTGATTTAATATAGCTCCCCAAAATTTTGTCTCATCAGATGGTAGATCAAGATAATTTGAATTGCATAACTGAAAAATTTACTTCTCAAAAAAAAAAAAATTTTAAAAATGTCGAAATAAATTTATTATGGAATTACGGTGTTGAGTTTTTCCTTTCTAAGATATATATATGGTGATTGCCGCTTCTTCACAGAATAAGGCCATTTCTACAAGTAGTTCAGTTGTGAGCAGTTTTGAGTAGTTGTGAGCATGCAGATGGCCCACGGTTCCAGCTTGTTTTTATGTACCCTGTCACACATATGAAACCCTCGGCATACAGGCCCTGCCATACAGGTCAGACTTCAATGTGGGAAATGTTTCCATGGTGTGTCATGTGTTTCTTCGGGATGGAGGGCTCGAGTCACCTTACCTCAAACTTCTTACAGCTACCATCGGCCAGTCTTTCCATGATGTGTATCCAGCCCACTCTCTTCTGTCAATTGGTCCTTATCGCTGAACGGACTTCTGCAAGGGCATCGATGTCGGCCCCATATAGAGATGCTCCCCTGTCATGATACCAGTACGTAGTTAGGTGTTTCCCTATCTCTCAAGATTGGGAAATGTCCAGACCTTCCATGTGGCCATTCTTTGTCTTGTTTGTGTCGTAGTATTTTCTTGTTTTCAGCCCAGCTAATGTAGACATCCGTCGAAATGCTGGTTTCTGGCCAGCTTGATAGGTGAGCCGGCATTTGTTTAGGTCACCTTTTCTGGACACTTCCCAAATGGCTGGGTGAACAGTATTAACAAGGGGCTGCTCATATATATACATATATATATATTGTAAATTTATTTATAATTAGTACTAACAATATTTAAAAAGTATTAAAAACTCGATGTCCTAAGAAGAGACCTAACTTGTTATTAAAATAACAATGTATAATAATCTTTTTAGATTATATACAGAGCAATATTTATCTTAGAAAGGAAGGAAAAACTCAACACCGTTATTCCATAATAAATTTATTTCGACCAAAATTGGGGCCTTTATAGATCTAAGGTGATTTAATATAGCTCCCCAAAATTTTGTCTCATCAGATGGTAGATCAAGATAATTTGAATTGCATAACTGAAAAATTTACTTCTCAAAAAAAAAAAAATTTTTAAATGTCGAAATTAATTTATTATGGAATTACAGTGTTGAGTTTTTCCTTTCTAAGATATATATATATATCATCATCATGTCGCGCTATTAGCACGGATATCCATGACAATCTCTCGCCAGCCTTTCCTATCATTCATTTTCCCAGGGAGGTCCTCTGCGCAGCAACCTGCATCTTTGCTTAGTTGGTCAATGTAGGTCCTTGCTGGGCGGCCCACACTAGCATGTCTGTGTGTTGGCTTCCACAGGAGAACGTCACTTATGAGCTCATCCTTGCTTCTCCAGCAGTGCCCGGCATGTCTTGTCCGTCTCACTCGAATGGTTTGTGAGATGGGGGGCAGGTGGCCATATAGCTGTTTCGTCGTGGGGTGCTGCTTCCACGATTTATTCAGGACTGCACACAGCATTCTTGTGCAGCTCCCGTCCAGCTTATTCTCAAGGCGCCTCGTTAGGGTCCATGTGGTGCATCCGTACAGCAACACTGATACAACCACCGCCTGGAAGAATTGTCGCTTTAGTTTGTCAGTGAGATCGGATTTCCATATTACTGATAATTTGTTTGTGGCCGACCACGCTTTTCCTATTCGTGTATTTACATCGCTTTCTGTGGACAGGATATTACTACCTAGGTATGTGAATTGTTCTACTGGTTTAAGGGCTTACTGTTGAGTGTGGTTATGTCTCCTTTTCTTTTGAAACATATGTACTCTGTTTTATCGGAGTTTACATGAAGGCCATATGTGTGTATGTATGTATGTATAAATTATAAATTTATTCATAATTAGTACTAACAATATTTAAAAAGTATTAAAAACTCGATGTCCTAAGAAGAGACCTAACTTGTTATTAAAATCGAATTAAAAACGTCTACTTTAAGTTAATTCTCATGATTATAACATTATTTTGAATTCATATTATTTTCGTCTCCACTATTGATAAGTCTGGAGTATAAACATGCTCTGAAGATGATTTTTATAAATCGAAATATTGTTCAATATTAGCTATGAATATGATATAAAATCTTTTCACTTTAACAGCATATTGTGTTGTTTTCATATCCTTTTATCTATACTCATATATATATATATATATAACAAAGATAATCTAATGAGTCAGACGAACCTACTATTAGTTTCGCATAAAGCTCTTCAGGGCTAAAATAGTCAGATTTTAGCCCTGAAGAGCTTTATGCGAAACTAATAGTAGGTTCGTCTGACTCATTAGATTATCTTTATTATTGGCTCTACTTAGGTATCGAGCACTTTTTACATATTAGCTTTCTCCTAGCGGTTATATGAATGTATATATATATCTTATATACATATATATACATATAAATTGTTTTTTCTTTTGGCCAAATACTATACCAATAGATTATTTTTTGTTGGTACGAATATCTTGGTCTTTTCTTTTTTTTTCAAAAATTATTTTCTCCCTGGTTGATGTTTGGTAGTATATTTTTACAATCAAACTTTCTGCTGGGTCTTTTCTCTCCGCAAGGATCTACCAACACGCTTGGTATATTAAATTATATATATATATATATATATGTATCGCATAAATTCGATAATAGAAAATTTGACAAGTGTAATAGTAATGGCTCGATAGAATTACAGACTGTTTCGACTTTATTAAGATCATATTACTAACGAATTTCAAAACACTAGTGAAACACTTTTAACAGTACACAGCTGACCATCTAGCAGAAGAAGCCCTCTATGTCCTAAGAAGAGACCTAACTTGTTATTAAAATCGAATTAAAAATGTTTACTTTAAGTTAATTCTCATTATTATAACATTATTTTGAATTCATATTATTTTCGTCTCCACTATTGATAAGTCTGGAGTATAAACAAGCTCTGAAGATGATTTTTATAAATTGAAATATTGTTCAATATTAGCTATGAATATGATATAAAATGTTTTCACTTTAACAGCATTGTGTGTTGTTTTCATATCCTTTTATCTATACTCATATATATATATATATATATATATATATATATATATATATATATATATATATGAAAAACCTTTGAGTTATCAAATTATGAATGTCATTTATATTTTGCCCTCTCTCTCTCTCTCTCTCTCTCTCTCTCTATATATATTATATATATATATATATATATATATATATATATATATATAGGGTCATCCACAGACACGTGTTTCGACTTATCAAGTCTCCCAGTGTGGCTAGACATTTTGTAAGCTACCTACAGCCGGAATTGAAATCCGATCGGTTGGGTGTCAGTCCGGCACCGTAACCATTAGGCTGTCTTCACTTACAGAATGGGAAGGGGATTTTAACTGTTTTAATACACACATCGCTTTGCGTGTAAAGGCCGTCACAAAGTGCTCCATTCCTTAGAAGAGCGTTGCGTTTACGCTTGAGTTGGCGGCTGTCAGCAAGATCCCCCCCAGAGTGCTCAACCCTAGGGGATGGGGAGCATAGTATCCAATTGCCACTTTAACTTTTCCGTCGCAGTGGCATCAATAAGTAATCCAAAGTGCTCAATATATTAAAAACACAGAGCAGTAATAATAATAATGTGTATGTATAAATTATAAATTTATTTATAATTAGTATTAACAATATTTAAAAAGTATTAAAAAGTCAATGTCCTAAGAAGAGACCTAACTTGTTATTAAAATCGAATTAAAAATGTCTACTTGAAGTTAATTCTCTTGATTATAACATCAGTTACGTGAAACTTGCTGTTCATGAGAAATGACGCAATGGGGTTGACATGCCGTAAAACCCAAACAATCAACCAACCTTAAAAGTTAGTATTACTAGCAAATATATGCACCCTCCGTAGGGTGCAAGTATTTAAGTTTTACTATAATAAAATATCATGTTAAATTAGAAAGGCTAATGAAACTGAATAAGAATGCAGATAAAAAGATTTGGAACAGAGGGGGTATGATTGAAAAATAGAACAACTTTGAAACTAACTCTTCCATCATTTTCCATTACTCCCGTCTTTCATTGGTAAATTTTCCTAATTTAACTATTTAGTTAAAATAGGAAGTAAAGAATAAAATTACAATTATTTCTTCTTGTAAATGGATTTCTTTTAAGATTTATCCCCGAGATTTTTGCTCATATTCAATAAGATAAAACCAAACAATTAGAAATCAATAATACTAAACACATATTTATTAAAATCAAATTTTCAAGATTAATATGCAAATTAGCCTTCCCATTCACACTGTAAACCGCTATTTTGTTGTATATTTAAATACAATTGCATGTTATTAGTATGTAGATATAGGTCAACAGTATTGATAAGGTAGAACAATTTTATTAATAATTGAGATTTAAATAAAAATAAAATCATGGAGAATGTGATGTAAATAATAAAGGCAATTGTGACTTTAGTAGTAATAAAGTTTCGGTTACAGACAGACAAACCCACAATCTCCATTATAATAAGATTTCTAAAATATTAAAATTCGAAGGCAATACAATGCGTATAAAAATAAAGACAAAAAGATGTTTTTTATGTCTTATCGATTTCAAAGCAAGAGCTTCATCATCAGAGTTTATTTTCAGAAATGGACGTGCTTATGTTTTTATCTGTGTGGTTATAATTTCTCTTCTTATATCCTTTTCCTCTCCTTTTTTTTTCCTCTCTTTCTTCTTCTCCTCCTTTATGAATGGAATGGGTGAATAACTGTAATTTCTTATTTCTCTCTTTTTTTTTCTTTTTTTTTTTTTTTAAAGTTTGTGGGTAACGAATATTCTTAATATCGGCTGTCATTCGGTCAAATGTTGCAACTATGTTGCCACTGTGTAGACATGTCAAAATTCCAAAAAAAAAAAAAAATGAATAAATAAATAAAAACCGTTAATAGAAAAATTTACATATTTAGCTTTGTTTTGCTTTCCCCTTTCCTTTCTTTTCCTTCTCCCTCTCTTTCTTTTTTTTTTTTTTGATGTTTAATAACCTTAGTATTATTTGTATTTAGTATTTTTTTTTTATGTTTAATAACCTTAGTATTATTTGTATTATTCGGACTATTGTCCTTATTGAAGTCAGTAAGTCTACTGTTGGTTTGAATAACAGCAACTAACTAAGTACAACTTAAGCAGTGTCCAAGACAGTTGGTATATATAGAAATCAAGAATGACCCATTCATGAATTTGGGTGATTTGGGTGATTCCATTCCTTGAGTTCTGATTGGCTGTTTGACTGCTTGATTTGAATGACATTGTGGAGACTTATATATATCCTGTCATTCTGCAGTAGACTTTGTGACATTCGGGTTTGTTGCCTTGTCTTCCCAGTTCGACGATAATTGGAACTTTAATTATTCTTCAAGAGTGAACCTGGGAGTAACGGCAATTCTTCAGTCCTCATCTTCATTGTTATTTGTACAACGTTTCGGCGATGTGCCCTCCGGCCTTTTTCAAGTATTTCTTGTCGGACTCGGGAACCTTCTTATCATAATCGGGAACCATCCCGGAACTTTGAACCTAACCCTTTATTCAGTCCACAGGTGTATCCTATTCTCATTCGCTAACCATCATGGTTAGTGGCTGCTGAGGAACAGGTGTTAAGCTGTGTTAATTATTATTCTATGTTACTGCTGCCTCTAACCAGGACTGAACCTGCAGTCTAGAGATAACTGTCACTTGGAACTGTCTTAACCTAACTCCTTTATCCACTAGGCTATGTGTCCAATTGAACAATCCAGATATTTCTTCACAATTTCACCCATACACAACTATGGGTCCGCATGTATCTCTTTTTTTACATCTCTCTATCTCCCATTCTTTTTTTTACATCTTCTCTTCCCATCTTTTTTTTACATCTCTTATCTCCCATTGTTTTAACACCTCTCTATATCCCCCATTTTTTTACACCTTTCTATCTCCCCCCATTTTTTACACCTCTCTATATTCCATTTTTTCACACCTCTCTATCTCCCATTTTTTTTTTACATCTCTCTATCTCCCATTCTTTTTTTACATTCTCTATCTCCCATTCTTTTTTTTACATCTCTCTATTCTCCATTTCTTTTTTTACATCTCTCTATCTCCATTCTTTTTTTTTACATCTCTCTATCTCCCATTCTTTTTTTTACATCTCTCTATCTCCCATTCTTTTTTACACCTCTTATCTCCCCTTTTTTTTACACCCTCTATCTCCCCCTTTTTTTTTTACACCTCTCTATCTCCCCCTTTTTTTTACACCTCTCTATATTCCCCCTTTTTTTTACACTCTCTGTCTCTCCCCCTTTTTTTAACACCCTTTTTTGCGTTTTCTTTTCCTCTTCTTTTCCATTCTCTGTCTGTCCTTCTTTCTCCTGTTTTTATACCCTCTTTTTCCCTGTCTCTATCTAAGCCCTGTTGTTTTGGCTTTAGTGACTGCACTCTGCAAAGGTAAAAGATCCTCACCCAATGGTGCCATGTTGGCCATGGATGCCGACCCGTGAGACTTAAGACTTTTTATCATAGGGTGCTAGAAGGCGGTGCTGAGGGTCTACATGTCCTGGAATGACGTTAAACTCTATCTGATGTGTGTTCCAGTTTTGGAGGTTTGGGGCATGTGGAGCACCCCTTCATCACCATTGCTTCCCTGGTCCACTCTGACCCGGAGTGGTAGTACCTGTTAGGGTCCCATCTATGGGTTAAATAGAAAAACATGAGTTTATAAACAAAATTGATTATCCATTAAGAATGAATTTATTTCAAACTTTATCGGCATTAAATGACCCCCGAGGTTGATTGCCGTAAAACAAACCAAACCAAACTTTCCATCCCACTACCCACCATCATTAAATGATTTGATATACGAGGAATTGAGTTACGAGCGGAACGAATTAAACTCGTAACTCAAGGTACCACTACATTTTAAACCAGGACCCATCTTAATATGTGCACAATTTTCGTTCATTTTTTTAAAACTTTTTTTTTTCTTTTGCTTCTTTTTTAAAACCAGGGATTTCCTCTTTACTCCCCCCCTCCCCTATCTATCACCATTAAACTCATTTGTTGCTGGGTTATAAACCCCGCCGCCCCAACCGCCCCCCTCCTTGCGGCTAAACAGACCGCCAGTCTGTTGCTCGCATTTAATCTCCATTTTTCTCTTTAGCCTTTTTTTTTTTTTCTTTGTCTTAAGCGTTCCGTTTCTTTCGCCTTGTAATAAAAATTGCGTGCAAGAATGGATGTAAAAGTTTCTCTATCTATATCATATTAAGTCATCACTGCACGTTTTTTTTTCTTTCTTCTCTACCCCCCCTCCCCCCGCGTACATTTTTATTTTGTTAAGTAAATCATCTCTCTCCGTCTCTAAACCTTTCTTTCTCCCTCTCTCTCTCTCTCTCTATCCCTCCTCCCTCCCTTGGCGGGAAAATCGCTATGGGCAAGCGTTCCAAGATAAGAAAAACGACCTATAAAAATAAGCTACTTTTTCGTCCCTTAAATAAAGATTATTATTATTATTAATATTATCAATTTTATTATTTCTTCTTCCTTTATTATTATTATTATTATTATTATTATATTTATTCTTATTCTTCTATTCTTATTTATTCTTATTATTATTCTTATTATTATTCTTATTATTATTATAGCAATATATGCACCTCCGGGTGCAAGTATTTAAGTTTAATGTAATAAATATCGTATTAAATTAGAAGTCTAATAAGAAAGGCAGATAAAAGAATATGTAACAGAGTGGGGTATAATAGAAAAATAGAAAATGAAACTTACTCTTCCATCACTCCCGTCTTTCATTGTAATTTCTTTTTAACTATTTAGTTAAATTAGGAATAAAGAATAAATAACATTATTTTTTCTTGTAAATGGATTTCATTTAAGATTATTGAAGAGATTTTTGCTTATATTCATTAAAATAAAACCAAACAATTAGATCAATAATACTAACACATATTAAATAAATCAATTTTAAATATCAATATGCAAATTAGCCTTCCCATTCACACTGTAAACCGCTATTTTTTGTATATATAAATACAATTGCATGTTATTTGTATGTAGATATGGACAACATAATAAAAGGTGAACAATTTTATTAATAATTGAGTTTAAATAAAATAAAATCATGGAGAATGTGATGTAAAATAAAGGAATTGTGACTTGAGTAGTAATATAGTTTCGGTTAAGACAGAAAAACCCACAATCTCCATTTATTATTATTTATTCTTCTTATTTATTCTTCTTATTCTTATTCTTATTATTTATTATTCTTATTCTTCTTATTTATTTTTCTTATTATTTCTTCTTCTTATTATTATTATTTCTTCTTTATTTATTTTTCTTTTATATTATTATTTCTATTATTATTTCTTATTATTATTATTATTTTTATTCTTATTCTTATTATTATTTATTATCATTATTCTTATTCTTATTATTTATTATCATTATTCTTATTTTATTATTATTTATTCTTAATATTATTATTATCATTTCTTCTTCTGTGTATATTTACGCCCCTCTCTCCATTTGTGTGTATCTCTTTTTTCTGTGTGTATCGTATGCCCCAATCTTTGTGTCTGTCTAACTCTTAGCTTCTCTCTGGTTGAAGGCAATTACAATGCATATATCGCATAAAATTCGATAATCATAGAAGATAATAATGACAAGTGAATTTCGGTAAAGAATTATTCGNTATGGGGTATAAAATTCTGATTTTCCAGGTATGCAGACCCCTTTTTATTCCGCCCTGTCGGTGGGCGTTAGAATGCACCAACTGCACCTCTGCAGAGAGGTAAGATTCCCCAAAAGGACCACCTGTTGGCCGTGGGGTGGCGACCCGTGATGCTAAGGATAGAACCCAGGTAGCTGAGCAGTCCATGACTTGCAATATTCCACTTTAGGCTTTTCTTGGGCTAGACGGGTGGTCGGAGAGGCCCCCTCCGATCAATCGGCTGGCCACGTCAAGCCCTAGCACCTATATGATTTTCCCAATCCTATTGCCCTTATGACAACCCCAATCCTTCTTATCATATGGGTGCTAGAAGGCGGTGACTGAGGGTCTACATGTCCTGGGAATGACGTTAAACTCTATCTGATGGTGAGGTTTCAGTTTGGAGTTTGGGAAAGTGGAGCACCCCTTCATCACCATTGCTCCCTGGTCCACTCTGATCCGGAGGGTAGTACCTGTTAGGGTCCCATCTATGGGTTAAATAGAAAAATGTATTTATAAAAAAATTGTATTATCCATTAAGAATTGATTTATTTCAAAACTTTATCGGCATTAAATGACCCACTGAGGTTGATATGCCGTAAAACAAAACAAACCTTTTTTACTGTCAATTTCTGTTTCACCAGAATTTTTGGACCAATGGGATTCAAGCATTGTAACACTGATTAAGAAAGTGTGTGCGGACCGCAAGGGGATTATGTTCAAAAATAAAATTCATTTGGTCACATTCCATGAGAGTATCAGCTAAATATTGGACCATACTATTTTTATTATAAAGAAAGAAAAGGAAGAAAAATTACATGCTACTCAGAAAAAATATAAGAAAGAAAGAGTAGGGTAAATATATGGAGAGGGAGATTAAAAGAAAGAAAAAAAAAGTGAGAGAGGGTTAAATCAAGATTATACCTTTTACATATTAAACTATTCAGCAATAGCTCTTAAGTAAGCATATCAAATGTTCTAATAATTGAATTATCATACTGTGGTATATCCACAGGTGCTGCTAGTCAATATTATTATACTTTTACATATTGAACTATTCAGCAATAGCTCTTAAGTAAACATATCAAATGTTGTAAAATTATCATACTGTAGTATATCCACAGTGCTGCTAGTGAAAACTATCATATCATAACATATCAAATGTTTGTAATAATTAAATCATCATACTGTGGTATATCTACAGGTCCTGCCAGTCAAGATTATTATACTTTTTACATATTGAACTATTTGGCAATAGCTCTTAAGTAAACATATCAAACATTGTAATAATTAAATTATTATACTGTGGTATATCCTCAAGTCCTGCTAGTCAAGTATTATACTTTTTACATATTGAACTATTTGGCAATAGCTCTTAAGAAAACTTATATATGGCAATAGTAAAAATAATTTTCTTGAAAAATATAAGAAAGAAAGAAAGAGATCATGGGAAAAATAGGTATTCTTCGCGGAGAACTGTCCCGGCCTCCTGTCTCAAAAAACGCTAACCGGTGGCTGCTGAAAAAAAACCCACCAGCTACGATTGAAGTCCGTAGCCGAAGCGGTGTCACTTGAAAAAAAAAAAAAAAACTGGGGTTGGGGTTTAGGGTTAGTTTAATGGGAAAATAAATGAATAATTTGGGCTCTGTTTTTTCTGGGTCACCCTGTATACAGGGTGACCTGGAAAAAACAGAACCCACAAATTTTGTAATAAACTGTTAATTTTAACTAGGGAGGGTTTAGGGTTGGGTTTTCGGGGAAAAACGCCCTAAGTTTGGTTGTTTTTTTTTTTTTTTTTTTTTTTTTTTTTTTTTCAAGTGACACCGCTACGGAGTTCAATCGTAGCTGTGTGGTTTTTTTTTTCAACAGCCACCGTCTAGCGTTTTTTGAGGCAGGAGGCCGGGACGGTTCTCTGTGAAGAGTACCAAAAATAGAGAGAGCGAGAAAGTGCTTGGATACAATAACTCTAATCTGTTTCAATCGAACATAACGAAAAGAGAGAAGAGAGAGAGAGAGAAAGAGAGAGAGAGAGAGAGAGAGAGTGAATGAGTTGAATGGAGATTATTATACTTTTTACTTATTGAAGTATTTGGCAATAGCTCTTAAGTAAACATATCAAATGTTGTAATAATTAAATCATCATACTGTGATATATCCACAGGTCCTGCTAGTTATTATTATCAATAATGTTATTATTATTATTATTGTGGTTATTCCAAGTAATAAAAATATATTTTTACTATTGGTACTACTACTTCCTCATTACTGCTACTACCACTACTACTAAAAGATTGTTGTAGTAGTAGTAGTACTACTACTACCACTAGTAGTGGAAGTTTTACCTGTCGTATATATTAACTGTCAGTTGGAAAGGTAGGTGTTGTTGTTGGGTGTTCATTACATCCGGCACCTGATATTGAGTGAGATTACCTGTCTGGTCCCAACTTCTCTGTCGCACTTCTACTAACCTACCTACATGCCAAGGTAAAAAAACAAAAAATTATATATGTATTTATATGTGACAAATTAAACTTTTCAAAGTTTAGAAGAAAAGTTTAAAATATTTTTTTAAAGTATCAGAACATATCACTTTATTTTCACATTTGAAACAAAACTATAAAAAGATTGTATGTGAGTGAGTGAGTGAGTGAGTGTGTGTGTGTGTGTGTGTGTGTGTATGTAGTAATGTATATATATATATATATATATATATATATATATATATAAAGTAACAAATTTAACTTTCAAAGTTTAAAAAAAAAAATTAAATATTTTTTTAAGTAATCGGTACATATTTTATTTTCACATTAAAAACAAACAAATCTTGAAAAAAAAACACTCTACACACAGAGAGAGAGAGAGAGAGAGACAGACACACACACACACACACACACACATATATATATATATTAATATATATATATATATATATATATATAAGTAAAGAAATAACAAAACTTAGAGATTTAGCATTATAGTCTATTTCTCCCTGAAATAGACTATAATGCTAAGTCTTTTGTTATTTCTTTACTTATATATTTGCTCTGTTACTCTAACATTAAGAGCACACATTGAGCTCACAAACTGCAACAGGTTTTTTTTAAATAAAACTTTGTGTCGTAGGAAGATTTCTTCTCTGGACTTTTGGATTATATATATATATACGACAAATGAAACTTTCAAAGTTTAAGAAAAAATTTTTAAAAAGTAATCTGTACTTTATTTTCGCATTAAAATTTTGTAAAATCCAGAAAAAACTCTGTTGTGTGTGTGTATATATATATATATTATATATATATATATATATAATATATATATGACTAATTAAACTTACAAATTTAAAAAAGATTTTTTAAATAATCGGTACATATCACTTTATTTTCATATTAAAAACAAAAAACTCTTTAAAAAAAATGTATTTGTGTGTATAATATATATATATATATATATATATATATAAATAATAAATTAATAATTTGACATTGTGCTCAGGTGCACCACAACTCATCAAAGTCTTCATGTCCATTACATAGAATAATATATTAGTGTCAGGAACATGAACAATGTACAGTAATGATATACATGTATGTGTGCGCGTGCTATATATATATATATATATATACACACACATACACAAATTAAATTTTCGAAATTAAAAAAATAAATCAAAAATAAATTTTTTTAAAGTACATATTACTCTGTTTTCACATTAAAAACAAAAACACAAAAATTCTTGGAAAAATAAACACCTACACACTCACATGATAAATTAAACTTTTGAAGTTTAAAAAAATTAGTTAAAATTTTTTTTTTAAGAGTACTCTGTACATATACCTTTATTTTCACTAATAAAAAAAACAATTTAAAAAAATACACACACATATGACAAATTAAACTTTCGAAGTTTAAAAAAAAAAAATTTTTAAAGTAATCATTACATATTTCTCTATTTTTCACATTAAAATAAAAACACAAAAAATCTTGAAAAAAATAAACACTCACACACACTCAGATGACAAATAAACTTTTGAAGTTAAAAAAAAAAAATTTTAAATTTTTTTTTTTTAAGTACATATATCTTTATTTTCATATATCTTTATTTTATATATCTTTATTTATAATCTTTATTTTATATATCTTTATTTTATATTATCTTTATTTTTATATTCTTTTATATATCTTTATTTATATATCTTTATTTCAATATTACCATTTATTTTATCATATCTTTATTCATATATTATATCTTTATATACTATTTATATACTTATTTATATATCTTATTTTATATATCTTTATTTTATATATCTTTATTTTATATATCTTTATTTTATATATCTTTAATTTTATATATCTTTATTTATATATCTTTATTTTATATATCTTTATTTCATATATCTTTATTTCATATATCTTTATTATATATCTTTATTTCATATATCTTTATTTCATATATCTTTATTTCATATATCTTTATTTCATATATCTTTATTTCATATATCTTTATTTCATATATTTATTTCATATATCTTATTTCATATATCTTATTCATATATCTTTATTTCATATATCTTCATTCATATATCTTTATTTTTATATATCTTTATTTTCACATTATAAAAACAAATAAACAAAAAAAAAAAAAATACAAAAAAATACACACACACAAATGACAAATTAAACTTTCGAAGTTTTAAAAATTTTTCGTTTTTTTTTTTGTTTTAAAACTTTGAAGTTTAATTTTGCATTTGTGTGTGTGTATTTTTTTGTCTTTGTTTTTAAGTAATCTGTTCATATAACTTTTATTTTCCCATTACAAACAAAAAAAAACAAAAAAAAAACAATCTACCTGGCCAATTATTTCTTATCTACCTGACAAGTTCTCCTGTTGAACACAAGGTGTCACGTTCTACTATGAAATAATAAAAAAAAGACGCCAAAAACCCGGGCCTAATAACAGCTGGAAACAGTTAAATCGAGGACGACGTCTTATATTAAGCCTCTCTCTCACCTAGCTGTTGATCTAGTTGTGTCAGTTTTATGTTAAACTGTCCATTCACCTGTGATTGGTCAGTTAGTGACCAATGGTCTTTGATATTGCCAGTGTCTCCTTGGAGAGGAACTTATATTTTTTCTTTTTAAGTCTTTCTTATTGGGATTTGTCATCATTTAGTTGAAGATACACATAGATATATATATCTGTCTATGTGTATGTGTGTAGTGCGCTTAAGTTAGGAGTACATGGATTGATATTACCAGTCACCTGGGTCACTTTTTCGAATTACCTGCGCAAGTTGATTGTTTTAGTTTAAAAAAAAGGTGAGGCTTCTAATTTTATTTGTCTTAATATGTGTATAATCTATCGATTATATTAGGTAAATTTTACATATTACACCTGTTGGGTAATATGTATGTATGTGTATGTACCTTATATTATTTATGTATTATGTATTATATGTAATGTATGTATGTGATGTACCTTATATTTATATGCTATGTATGTGATTTATCTATATTATTGATATATATGTATGTTAGATTATATCTTATATTTATATGTAATAGTATGTATGTAGGTTATATTTATATGTTATGTATGTATGTAGTTATATTTATATGTAATGTATGTATATATTATATTTATATGTAATAGTATGTATATAGGTTATATTTATATGTAATACTATGTATGTATGTAGGTTATATTATATGAATAGTATGTAATGTAATATTATGTAATGTAGTTATATTTATATGTAATACATATGTATGTAGGTTTATTTATATGTAATACGTATGTATGAGTTATAATTTATATGTAATATGTTGTATGTAGGTTAATTTATATGTAATACGTATGTATGTAGGTTATATTTATATGTAATTATGTATGTATATGTTAGGTTATATGTATATATTGTATATGTATGTATGTAGGTTATATTTAATTGTAATACGTATGTATATAGGTTATATTTATATGTAATACGTATGTATGTATGTTAGGTTATATTTATATGTAATACATATGTAATGTAATATGTTATGTATGTAGGTTATATTTATATGTAATACCGTATTGTATACATGTAATATGATGTATGTAGGTTATATTTATATGTAATATGTATGTATGTAGGTTATATTATATGTAATACGTATGTATATTAGGTATATTATTATGTAATACGTATGATGTGTATTATATTTATATGTAATACATTATGTACATGTAATATGTAGGTTATATTTATATGTTATACATATGTACATGTAAATTTAGTTATATTTATATGTAATACGTATGTATGTAGGTTATATTATATGTAATAGTATGTATATAGGTTATATTTATATGTAATAGTATGTACATGTAATATGTATGTATGTATGTAGTTATATTTATATGTAATACGTATGTATGTAGGTATATATATGTATAATATGTTATGTAATATGTATGTATGTAGGTTATATTTATATGTAATACATATGTATATGTAGTATGTATGTAGTTATATGTATATGTAATACTATGTATGTAGGTATATTTATATGTAATACGATATGTATGTAGGTTATATTTATATGTATGTATTTATGTAGGTTATATTTATGTTTATACATATGTATGTAGGTTATATTATATGTAATACGAATAGTTATGTATGTAGGTTATATTTATATGTAATACGTACGTATGTATGTTATATATTTATATTGTAGTACGTTATGTATGTAGTTATATTTGTCATACATATGTAGATTATATTTATGTAATACATATGTATCTATGTACCTTATATGTATGTAATACGTATAGTTTGTGTGTATGTAGATATTTGAATGTGTTATGTAATGTGTGTGTGTGTGGATATATATATATATGTGTGTGTAGTGCGCTTAAGTTAGGAGTACATGGATTGATATTACCAGTCACCTGGGTCACTTTCGAATTTACCTGTGCGAGTTGATTGTTTTAATAAAAAAAAACGGAAATAGACAGTGAGGCTATTTTTTCTTTTCCTTAAATGTGTATATCTAATGTTTATGTTAGGTTTGGTTTGGTTTACGGCATATCAACCTCAGTGGGTCATTTAATGCTGATAAAGTTGTGAAATAAATTCATTCTTAATGGATACTCAATTTTTTTTATAAACACCAATTTTCTATTTAACCCAGAGATGGGACCCTAACAGGTACTACCACTCCTGGTCAGAGTGGACCAGGCGAGAAATGATAAAGGGTGCTACACATTCCAAGACCTCCAAAACTGGAACCTCACCATCAGATAGAGTTTAATGTCATTACCAGGACATGAAGACCCTCAGCCACCGCCCTCGAGCACCATATAATAAAAAGGTTGGGGTTTGCCATAAGGGCTATAGGGTTGGGGCAATCATATAGGTGCTAGGTGATGTGACCAGCCGATTGATCGAAGGGCCTCTCCAACTGCCCGTCTAGGCTAAGTGGAGTGTTGCATGTCATGGATTGCTCAGCCACCTGGGTTGTGTTAGGTAATATTCTACATATTAAACTTGATGTGTAATATGTAATATGTATGTAATATTGTGTATGGTAGATAATGTTTATATGTTTGTAGTATGTAAGTATATATATATATATATTTTTTATTTGCGATTTTTTCAAGTCTCCTGGCCAACTTTTAATATTTGGGTGGAATTCGTGGCTTGGTCCACCAAAGTTCATGTCCCGAGTACTTTCGGCACTTTGAAGTGCCATCATCAGGGGTGATGTGTTCCAGTTCTTGAAATTATATTAATGGATGTGGAGGCTGGAAGGAAGAGAATTGATAGGAAAAGTGTTATAGGCATTTTAAAATGTGAGTACTGCATTGGAAATTAATTTTTTTTTAAGGATGTTTATCTTCATATGAATTCCACCCAATATTAAAAAGATGGCAAGAAAACTTGAAAAAATCGCAAATAAAATTGTTAAACAGACGTGTCTGTTGTTTAATTCAACATGCATAAATGAAAAAATGCTGTCCAAATCAACAACACACACACAACACACACACACACACACACACACATATATATATATATATATATATATATATATATATTTTTTTTTGAATGTATGTATTATGTATATATATATGTATAGGGGGTGCGCTTAAGTTAGGAGTACATGAATTGATATTACCAGTCACCTGGGTATCTTTCGAATTTACCTGTTGGAGTTAATGTTTTTAATTTAAAAGAAAGGTGAGGCTACTATTTTTTATTTTTTTAATGTGTATATTTACTAGTTTTATGCATGATAGTGTAGCGGTTAGAATCCCCGCCTGTCAGCCTGGCAGTTAGGTTCGAATCACACACAAAGCAGCTTCCAGTCTATAACTCTGCTGATGAGGCATAATAGGCCGAAATGTACATACAGAGATCGACTTTTTCTCATTTGTTTATGCTTTACATTTGAACAGATATATTCGCCTAATTCATTGATTATCAACTAATTAATTTTTCAAATTTGGTATGACTTCAATTAAGCACACATTCTCCCCCAAAATTTTGGAATAGCCATATCAAACAAACTGTTTGCGTACTTTCATATATGTGTGTGTGTGTGTGTATATATATGTATTATAAACTTGTGAAACCCTTCTCCTACTAATTTCTACTTTATCTACCTAATTTAGTTGCTGTTATATCCTCTTATATATATAATTTATATATATATATATATATATATATATATATAAAAATGTTGTTCTGGTTCCAACGGGAGAAAATTCAATATTTTTATAAAAAAGGAAGGTCCGCAAAATGTATTTTGTTCTCAGAAAAAATTTTAAGAATTAAAATTTTTTTCTGAGAACAAAATACATTTTGCGGACCTTCCTTTTTTATAAAATATAATATATATATATATATATATACACATACTAACAGACCATTCACCCATTCAGCTCTAGGTAGGTAATTGAGATTAGGAAAAGGGAGTTAGCAAAGTGAATACATTTTAAAAATAAAGTTGATTAACTCAGCTTTAGTTTATATATATATATATATATATATATATATACTGTAGTGTGAGATGGTCACTATTTCAGCTTTTGCTGGAATGGTGTACCAAAGGCAGTATTAATTGGTAGAGCATTTGAAACATCTTCACCTGATGAATGCATCGCATGAAACCAATATGGTTGTGAATGTTCCTTTGTCACCCAATAAATAGATATGTAAAACCTATATATATTTATTTATATTATATATATATATATATATATATATATTATATGTTGAAATGAAAAATAAAAATAACTTTTTTGAAATCACTTGAAGAAAGTGTTCTTCAAGTGATTTCAAGGTCTCTATTTCTTTGTATACTAAAAAATTCTCTAGATTTTTCTATTATTGTTATTTTATTTATTTTGTATTTAAAATAATAATAGATAATATATGTATGCATGGATACACTTCTGGCCGAAACATGTGTCAGTAAAATAAGATAAAAATAAATTCTATTTATCCATTCAACATTTCCTTTCCTTTATTTTTCATTTCAACATACCGTCGGATTCGCTTCCATTTTCAACTTACATTATTATATATATATATGTGAGGAGAGGAAGTAAATCCGACGGTATGTAATATATCAAGAAAATTGAAAAAAAACACAGGTTTAAATGGGTTAAGTGGTGAGTTTATTGGCCGACGCTGCAGTGTTTCGATCTATTAATAGATCATCTTCAGGGCATAAGATAAGAATTATATATCACAGAATGATGAGAAAAAGTGAGGGTAATCCTTCTTATTCAGTCGTATTCGTTGTTAAAATTTCAGTCTGTTAAAAATTTTTTTTGTGATATATAATTTCTTATCTTATGCCCTGAAGATGATCTATTTAATAGATCGAAACACTGCAGCGTCGGCCAATAAATTCACCACTTAACCCATTTAAACCTGTTGTTTTCAATTTCTTGATATATTACATATATATATAGGATAAAGTTGCTTACGGTGAAATGGGCACATCATGAAGTTAAAATTCAGGGTTAATGCAGCATTTAACAAATACAAAGTGCTCAATACGGAGTAGAGCAAATTATTATAAAAAATGGAATAAAAGAAAACTACTCGAGTTTCACATAAGGATCTTCAGGGTTAAATCCACTGAATTAATCGAGGTACCGATTAATTGCAGCCGATTGCACGTGTGTTCACTGAATAAGATGTTACGTTCTTATATTGAACGTAACGTTAATGTTACGTCTTATGATGAACGTAACATCTTATTCAGTGAACACACGTGCAATCGCTGCAATTAATCGGTACCTCGATTAATTCAGTGGATTTAACCCTGAAGATCCTATGGTGAAACTCGAGTAGGTTTCTTTTATATCCATTTTTTTATAATATATTGTGTGTGTGTGTGTGTGTGTAGTAAAGATTAGAGGGAGAAATGTGGACAAAGGAACAAAACTCAGACAAGTGTATCGTAGGAGATATATTTCGCCAGGCATTGTGCTCAGCTTCATCAGTTCGTTATTATCTCTCCTCAAGCCCCTGGCTGTGTAGAAACATTGTACAGACTGTTTCAACTTTATTAAGTCTCATCAGCGATGTATACTAACGATTTCCCTCCGACAGAAATCGAAACCGGGACTTCAGCAGGATAGTCAGAAACCATACTGCCTTGGGCACGATACAGCATGGAACAATCCTTGCAAAATTAACCGGTCAATGATACTGATACGTCTCTACCATATGAGGTAAGGGGACGTTGAGTGAATAATAACAAACCCGTTAGTATACATCGCTGATGAGACTTAATAAAGTTGAAACAGTCTGTACAATGTTCTACACAGCGAATAATTCTTTACCAAAATTCACTTGTCATTATTATCGAATAATTATCGAATTTTATGCGATATACGCATTGTAATTGCCTTCAAGCAAAAATCTTATTATAATGGAGATTGTGTGTTTGTCTGTAACCGAAACTATATTACTATACAAATCACAATTCCCTTCTTTATTTACATCATATTCTCCATGATTTTATTTTTATTTAAACCTCAATTATTGATAAAATTGTTTTACATCATTATGACTGTTGACCATATCTACATACACAGATCATGCAATTGTATTTATATATACAACAAAATAGCGGATTATAGTGTGAATGGGAAGGCTAATTTGCATATTGATATTAAAAATTTGATTTTAATAAATATATGCTTAGTATTATTGATTTCTAATTATTTGGTTTTATCTTTTTGAATATGAGCAAAAATCTTGGGGATAAATCTTAAAAGAAATCCATTAACAAGAAGAAATAACTAATATTATTCTTTACTTCCTATTTAAACTAAATAGTTAAATTAGGAAAAGTTACCAATGAAAGAGGGGAGTAATGGAAAATGATAGAAGAGTTAGTTTCAAAGTTGTTCTATTTTTCAATCATACCCCCTCTGTTCCAAATCTTTTTATCTGCATTTTTATTCAGTTTCATTAGTCTTTCTAATTTAATATGATATTTTATTATATTAAAACTTAAATACTTGCACCCTACGGAGGGTGCATATATTTGCTAGTATATATAATAATAAATATTTTAGTTTATATTTATTTACATTGGAACAATTTTACTACCATTGGTTTCTTGTTAGTCATCAGGCAACGAAAGTGTTTTGAAAATGATGCAAATGATATAAATATGGTTAAATGTGTGCATTTGATTAACTGTATTTGTGTGCCACTTGTTTGTGTTTGCGTGTATAATGTCGGATATGCACGTTCTGTTCGTACGTGTGCGTTCTAACTACCGTCGAGTTAGTAGACGAGAACAACAGGCAAGCTGTAACTTAATGGCATTCATCTTGTAACAGAGTTGAATACTTTACACAAAATCCAACACTGTTCATACGTGTGCGTATGTTGGCATGCACGCACGCATAAAAATACGTAAGAAGCACAACGTCATGATCACATCCACGCATGTGTGTGCGTGTGAATGCGCGTATTTGTGTTTGATGTTCATGTATATCCAGTCATACCTCTATTTATGTTGTTTCAACTTACATCATTTTTGTCGGATATGCACGATCTGTTTGTAGAAGCTGGCGATACAGTAACCATTCAGAATCCACTTAATCGCCAGTGGAACACTACTGGCAGGATCGTTACTGTCCTTCCAGATCATCAGTACCAAATCAGGGTCGATGGATCAGGAAGAGTCACTCTGTTCGTATGTGTACGTATGTTGGCATGCACGCATACATGAAAATACGTAAGAAGCGCAACGTCATGATCACATCCACACATGTGTGTGTGTGTATAATGTCAGAGGTGCACATTCTGTTTGTAGAAGCTGGCTATACAGTAACCATTCAGAATCCACTTAATCGCCGGTGGAACACTACTGGCAGGATCGTTACTGTCCTTCCAGATTGTCAGTACCAAATCAGGGTCGATGGATCAGGAAGAGTCACTCTCAGGAATCGCCGTTTCTTGAGGAAGTTGGAGGCCAAAGCAAAACCCACCCCAATGCCAAGTGCAATGCCTGAACTTACAACCCCTGCAAGCAATACTTCATCCATGCATTCCAATCTCCCAACATCTCCCAGAAATGATGCGCATACAGCAATTGGACACCCCACAGTGAGCACTGATACATCAACCTGCCTTCGTCCATTGAAAATCCCTCGAGCCCTGTCCAGGTTATTCTCGCATAACAGGGCAGGCCTTAAAGAACAGCTCACTCCTCGTAGAGCCTTGCCTGCACGCGGGAGAGGGGAGATGTAGAAGTTATCCTCCAGATATAGAAACAATATGATACTCACCATCGCAGTGGGGTTCTAACTACCGTCGAGTTAGTAGACGAGAACAACAGGCAAGCTGTAACTTAATACAGTCCTTGCATGCTGCTGGCATTCATCTTGTAACAGAGTTGAACTTTACACAAAATCCAACACTGTTCATACGTGTGCGTATGTTGGCATGCACGCACGCATGAAAATACGTAAGAAGCGCAACGTCATGATCACATCCACACGTGTGTGCGTGTGAATGCGCGTATTTGTGTTTGATGTTCATGTATATACAGTCATACCTCTATTTATGTTGTTTCAACTTACATAATTTTTGAAGATCTGACAGTTTTCAAAAACATTGAAATCTTAAAATCTTAAAAGCTAAATAAAATGTTATAATATTTAAGTTGTATCTAAAAACAGCTGTATCCTTCATACCGTATGGGACCATTAATTCCAGGATATATCGATTGTTTACACTTATTTTCGCACCCAAGAATTAAATTTAAAAAAAGAGATACGTATAATGTTTAGAGAATAATATAATTAATTATAGAAATACAATATACATCATAAAAGAAATAATATTTCTCTGAATTTTTGAGATGAGACTTGATGATTACTATTATCTGCGTTATTCGGACTATTGTCCTCATCTTTATTGTTATCTACGCTATTTCTCTGAATGTTTGAGATGAGCTTGATGATTAGTATTATCTGCGTTATTCGGACTATTGTCCTCATCTTTATTGTTATCTACACTATTTCTCTGAATGTTTGAGATGAGACTTGATGATTAGTATTATCTGCATTATTCGGACTATTGTCCTCATCTTTATTGTTATCTGTTCAATGTTTCGTTGGGGGAGGACTTTAGCTGTAGGCTTTGGGTTAATGGTCTGTAGAAGATAAAAATACCTTTAATGCCCCTGTTACCCATTGTTCTGGGGGTAGACACATCATTCTATTCAAAATGACGTTATAAAGTACAAAAATGTGCGTTTAATTTTTTTTTAGATTGAATCTATAATACATTTTTTTAACCATTGTTATTTCGCGTTCTCAAAATTTAAATTATTTTCATTCAATATTTTATTTGAACAACTGAACTCATTATTTGTGTTTCTCTGAATGTTTCAGATGAGGCTTGATGATTAGTATTACTGCGTTATTCGGACTGTTGTCCTCATCTTCATTGTTATCTGTACAATGTTTTGGCCGATGTGCCTTCCGGCCTTGTTCATGTATTTCTTGTCATAATTGGGAGCCATCAGCCTAGGCTAAGCTTCATAATTTACTGAAATATACTGATTATGTAGGTTAACATAAAAACAAACTAGGCTAGCCTAGGCTAAGCTTCATAATTTACTGAAATATACTGATTATGTAGGCTAACATAAAAAAAAAACTAGGCTAGCCTAGGCTAAGCTTCATAATTTACTGAAATATACTGATTATGTAGGCTAACATAAAAAAACTAGGCTAGCCTAAGCTAAGCTTCATAATATACTGATTATGTAGGCTAACTTAAAAAAAACTAGGCTAGCCTAGGCTAAGCTTCATAATTTACTGAAATATACTGATTATGTAGGTTAACATAAAAAAACTAGGCTAGCCTAGGCTAAGCTTCATAATTTACTGAAATATACTGATTATGTAGGTAACATAAAAAAAACTAGGCTAGCCTAAGCTAAGCTTCATAATTTACTGAAATATACTGATTATGTAGGCTAACATAAAAAAAAACTAGGCTAGGCTACTGGTAGGATTTATAATTTACCAAAATTTATCGATTACTAAATCTAACAATTAAAAAAAAAAGGCTACCAGTATGGCTTCATAATTTACCAAAATTTACCAATTACGTAAGTTAACAAAAAGAAATAGGCTAGGCCTAGGTCGGAGAATAACATCTAAATAATGGCTATTTCGACTATAGTCGTTTTTCAACTTGAGTCGTGGCCTCCGGAACTAATTAATTACATAGGGTGAGGTAATACTATATATATATATATATATATATATATATATATATATATATATATATATATATATTTTTTTTTTTTTTTTTTTTTTTGAGGATATGTGCTTAATTGAAGTCATACCTAATTTTGAAAATTAATTAGTTAATATTTAATGAATTTAGGAGGGCATGTATGTTCAAATGTAAGGCTAAACAAATCGAGAAAATGTCAATCCCTGTATGTACATTTCGACCTATTAGGTCTCATCAGCAAGGTTATAGACATGGGAGACTGCTCCGTGTGTGACTCGAAACCTCGACTGCCAAGTTTCGAGTCACACACGGAGCAGTCTCCCATATCTATAACCTTGCTGATGAGACCTAATAGGTCGAAATGTACATACAGGGATTGACATTTTCTCGAATTGTTTAGCCTTACATTTGAACATACATGCCCGCCTAAATTCATTAATTATTAACTAATTAATTTTCAAAATTAGTTATGACTTCAATTAAGCACATATCCTCCAAAAGTTGTCGGCTAAAAAGGCCATATCAAAAATTTGATATGGTTGTGAATGTTCCTTTGTCACCCAATAAATAGATATGTAAAACCTATATATTTATCTTATTATATTATATAACAGCTCTATTTTATATTGAGCACTCTACCAATTAATACTGCCTTTGGTACACCATTCCAGCAAAAGCTGAAATAGTGACCATCTCACACTACAGTGTAATATATATATATATATATATATATAAATACCTCACCTATGTTGTTAATTGGTTCCAGAGGACACGATCACCATAACTGAGACCAAACAAGGAGCTCGAGCGGGAGGATACAAGAACAGCTCAATACATATATAAATGAATTGATATTCGTTGTATATTCTTTCACAGGCGCATTGTCTTGATGATAAGTGGCTAATACATTGCTTTGAAACTAATGGTAACAATAGCACCTTAAATGTATTGTACTCTATAACCAATAAATACAGTTCTTACACCCGTAATTGAGCACTTTATTTTCATATATATACTAGAAGCTGCTACCCGGCATTGCCTGTGTAGAGGAGGGGATAATAAAAAGTTAGTCTCGCAGATCCTTTAATTATTTTGGTCTTACATAATTGATTTATGTTTTAATCACGAACGCAACAAATGACTTTTCCTTCTCTTACTATTCAAATCCTAATTTTAAACCATCTTGTCAACTGGGGCATTAGAATACACCGACTGCACCTCTGCAGAGGGGTACGACTTCCCCAATGGGGCCACCTGTTGGCCATGGGTAGCAACCCTTAATGCTTAAGGATGGAACCCAGGTGGCTGAGCAGTCCTTACTTGGGCTAGACAGGTGGTCTGAAAGGCCCTCTCTGATCAATCAGCTGGTCACCTTAATCCCTAGCACCTATATGATTGCCCCAATACTATTGCCCTTATGAGAAACCCCCAACCCTTTTTATCATATATGTGCTAGAAAGCTGTGACTGAGGGTCTTCATGTCCTGGGAATGACAAACTATCTGATGGTGAGGTTCCAGTTTTGGAGGTTTGGAGAATGTAGAGCACCCCTTCATCACCATTGCTCCCTAGTTCACTCTGACCCGGAGTGGTAGTACCTGTTAGGGTCCCATCTATGGGTTAAATAGAAAAATCCCCTCCGATCAATCGGCTGGTCATGTCAAGCCCTAGCACCTATATGATTTTCCCAACCCTATTACCCTTATGGCAAGCCCCAACCCCTTTTATCATATGGGTGCTAGAAGGCGGTGGCTGCGGGTCTACAAGTCCTGGGAATGACGTTAAACTCTATCTGATGGTGAGGTTCCAGTTCTGGAGGTTTGGAGAATGTGGAGCACCCCTTCATCACCATTGCTCCCTGGTTCACTCTGACCCGGAGTTGTAGTACCTGTTAGGGTCCCATCTATGGGTTAAATAGAAAAATGTATTTATAAAAAAATTGTATTATCCATTAAGAATTGATTTATTTCAAAACTTTATTGGTATTAAATGACCCACTGAGGTTGATATGCCGTAAAACAAAACAAACAAACAATAAATAGAAAAATGTGTTAATGATAAAAAAAATTGAATATCCATTAAGAATAAATTTATTTCAAAACTTTGTCGGTATTAAATGACCCACTGAGGTTTATATGCCATAAAACAAACCAAACCTAATTTTTTGAATATCTGGAGAAGGCTAGAGGGTACATCATCCGAAACGTTGTGTAGATAACATTTAAGATGAGGACAATAGTCCGAATAATCCAAATAATCAAGTATGTTAACTAGGTATGTTGACTTTTTTTTTTTGTTTTTTTTTGAAGAGCTTGAAAGTATTAATATCCAGTTCAGTGAATGTCTTATCAACTGCAACAAATGTATGATGAATAAATAAATATATATATATATCTTATTATAATGGAGATTGTGTGTTTGTCTGTCTGTAACCGAAACTATATCCCTACTCAAGTCACAATTCATTTAGTTATTGACACCACATTCACCATGAATTTATTTTTTATTTAAACCTCAATTATTGATAAAATTGTTGTACCTTATTAATACTGTTGGATCTACATATTAATAACATGCAAGTATATTTATATATTCAACAAAATAGCGGTTTACAGTGTAAACGAGAAGGCTAATTTGCATGTTGATAATAAGAATTTGATTTTAATAAATATATGCTTAGTATTATTGATTTCTAATTGTTTGGTTTTCTCTTAAAGAATCTGAGCAAAAATCTCTTCGATAAATCTTAAAAGAAATCCATAAACAAGACGAAAGAACTGTAATTTTATTAAATACTTCATAATCTAACTAAATAGATAAATTAGGACAAATGAAAGAGGGGAGTAATGGAACATGATGGAAGAGTTAGATTTAAAGCTGTTCTATTTTTCGATTATACCCCCTCGATTTATCATTTTCTAAATAGTTTCTAATTTGATATAATATTTTATTACATCAAAACCTAAATACTTGCACCTGAAGGGTGCATATATTTGCTAGTATATATAAAGATAATCTAATGAGTCAGACGAACCTACTATTAGTTTCGCATAAAGCTCTTCAGGGCTAAATCTGATTTAGCCCTGAAGTATGGATCTGGATTATGACTTAGGTATCGAAATATAAAAATAGTGAATATATTTTACTTATATATATATATATAATAATATCAATATATCCTATATTTAATTATATATTATATATATATATATATATGTGTGAAAAGATGGAAGTGAATCCGACGGTATTTAGTATAGTAAGAAATTTGAAAAAAACACAGGTTTAAATAAAATGAGTGGTAAGTTTATTAGCCGATGCTGCAGTGTTTCAATCTGTTAAGTAGATCTTCATCAACAAATACCCTGAAGAAGATCTACTTAACAGATCGAAACACTGCAGCATCAGGCTAATAAACTTACCACTCATTTTATTTAAACCTGTGTTTTTTCAAATTTCTTACTATATATATATATATATATATATATATATATATAATATATATATTTTTTTTTTTTTGGGGGGGGAGAATATGTGCTTAATTGAAGTAGTACCTAATTTTGAAAGTTAATTAATTAATAATTAATTAATTAGGCGGGCATACCTATTTAAATGTAAGGCTAAACAAATCGAGAAAAATCAATCTCTGTATGTACATTTCGGCCTATTAGGCCTCATCAGCAGAGCTATAGATAGGAAGACCGCCTATAGCTCTGCTGATGAGGCCTAATAGGCCGAAATGTACATACAGAGATTGATTTTTCTCGATTTGTTTAGCCTTACATTTAAATAGGTATGCCCGCCTAATTAATTAATTATTAATTAATTAACTTTCAAAATTAGGTACGACTTCAATTAAGCACATATTCTCCCAAAAATTGTCGGCTAAAAAAAAGCCATATCAAAACACATCGCTTGTGTATTTACTTCTCATATATATATATATATATATATATATATGTTATAGTGTACAATTAAAAGGTGAGTGTTACCATTGGTTTCAAAACAGTGTACTTGTAACTTATCAGGACAAGACACTTGCCTGATGATAGGGGGCTATTACATTGCTTTGAAACCAATGGTAACAATTGCCTTTTAATTGTAGAAATTCATCTGCAAATGTAGCAACTTTTATGGGACAGATATGCTAATCTTAATAATATATCTGTCCCATAATAATTGGTACATTTACTGTATGAAATTTATATGCAATTGTAACAACTTTTAGGGGACATACGCGAACAAATTTAAATATCTAAATCTAACAAATTTAGGCTGAACTTGCACAAAGGTGTCAAAATTAGGGTGACCCAGAAAAAACAGCACTCACAAATTTTGTAATAAAACTGTTCATTTTAACTATGGGGGTTTAAGGTTATGATTAGGGTTTAGGGTTAGTTTAATGGGAAAATGAATAAATAATTTAAGTTCTGTTTTTTCTGGGTCACCCTGTATACCGGTGGCCCAGAAAAAACAGAACCCACAAATTTTGTAATAAAACTGTTAATTTTAACTATGGGGTTTAGGGTTAGGGGTTATATTTAGGTTTAGGGGTTAGGGTTGGGGTTTAAGGTTAGTTTAATGGGAAAATGAATAAATAATTTGGGTTCTGTTTTTTCTGTGTCACCCTAATTTTGACACCTTTGTGCAAGTTCAGCCCATGGCAAAACTTGCAAATCGGTCGGAAAATTAGGGTGACCCAGAAAAAACAGAACCCACAAATTTTGTAATAAAACTGTTAATTTTAGCAAGGAAGGTTTAGGGTTGGGGTTTAGGGTTTGTTTAATGGGAAAATAAATAAATAAATTGGGTTCTGTTTTTTCTGGGTCACCCTGTAATATGTTTTAATTTTCCGACCGATTTGCAAGTTTAGCCGGCAGGAGTTAGACAACTTTAGTTGGGACCCATACATTTTTTCCGGGGACTCATTCAAAGCAAATATGTGCGTCCCAGGACGCATTAAACCAAAAGGCTATCAGTATCACTAATATATGAAATGAGTAACAAGTTGTCAGTAACAAATCTATACTGTACGTAAAAACGTCAACAATGAAATAGAAAATGGTTCGTTTTAAGGTGTCTGTTGTTTTTTTTTCTTTTTAAAAAAATAAGGAGTTACCTTTACAGACCTGGGACCCCTCGTCCTGTGCCTTAGCCGTCGACGCCTCCCTACCTTTCCCCGGATCTTTAGATATTTACCTAGATCTACCTTTACATACACTATTATTACCTGTTGCACTGGAGTGACCGGGGAGAGAGAAGAGAGGAAAAAAAAAAAAAAGAAAGAAAGAAAGAAAAAAAGACTAATAAGAAGGCGACTCTTCGAAGGTGGCCTAGGCAGGTACCCCCTACCCGGTTAATTTTCTAAGTAGGACACCGAAAAGGTAAGACAGTTGATAAAATATAGAAGTCGAGATCTTTCTTTCTTTATTTTCTTTTTTTACCTGTAATTTTTTTTTCCTAGGACTAATTTATTTTTATCTTTCAGTGCAATAAACTTTCTTTTTTATATATATGTTTAAGCTCGTTCTTCTTTTTTTAAGTTTGAAAATAAGATACTTGTAGAGTCCATTTAAAAAAAGCTAAACGCATTTTAACGTAACTTTTTTTGTTGGTGTACTTTTACCAACAGCAAATAATATCGTTTTTAAGTTTATATTTTTTGATTTCTTTAGTCTTTATAATTTAACAATTTGTGTTTCGATATACAGGCTGTTTTTGGACATATTAAAAAAAAAGTACCTTTTTATTTTTGTTTAAATTTCTGACTGAAACTGTACGTTCTTATTTTGTTTTCATTTTACATATAAAACTTACTTTCTCATTTTTTTTTATTTTTTAAAGTACAAATAAAAAAAGAAACCTGTAGATTTTATTTTAATATTCAAAAGCTAAAATCTTTTTAACGAAACTTTTTGTGCAGTTTAACAGCAAATTATAGTTTTAAATTTAGTAAGTTTATCTGATTTGTTTAGTATTTATAATGTAAAATTTATTTTTTTCAAAATACAGGTTTTTAGTCAGTTTTGTACACATTAAATAGTACCATTTTTTTTCTTAAATAATAAATATTTACCTGGTAAAGTTCGTTATTTCTTCATTTTTTTTCCTAAATTTTATTTACATATAAAGCCCTATTTTTTCTTTCTTTCTCGTACTATTTTTAAACATTTCCACCTGTAAAAGTTAATTCTTATCTATTTTATTCATTTTTTAATATTTACCTATAAAACCTCATTTATTTCTGTAAGTTTAAAGAATAAACATGTAGAGTACATTTAGTAGCTTTTAAAAAGCTAATACCTTTAAACGTAACTTTTTTGTTTATTGTGCTTTAACAGAATTAGAATATATAATGAATAATATTAATAATTGAAGTTTATATTTTCTGATTAGTAATTTAAAATTCACTCTTTAAAACACAGATTTTTAGGTAGTTTTTATCTATCAAAAAGTAACTTTTTATTTTTATTCAAATTTCTACCTGGATATTATATACATTCGTATTTTTTTATTTATTTTATTTTAAATATAAAAAAAATGTTCTCATCATATTTTAAAAGACAAAATACACATCTTAGTAGTTTTAAGTTTATATTTTCGAATTTGTTTGATCCGTATAATAATAATTTGAAATCTATTATTTATATTTCAAAACCGCACAGGTTTATAAGTCAGTTTTTGTTCATATCAGAAAGTACCCTTTTTTTAAAATATATTTTTTTATAACTATAAAAGTTCGTTCTTATTTTATCTTTACATATAAAACCCTACTTTTTTTTCTTTCTTTCTCTGTCTTAAACTTTTCTTACCTATTTCTAATCATCTCTATTCCTACTAAGCTGTCTATCTGGGTCTGTCTGTCTCGCTCATACGTCTCTGTAATAATATTTATTATTTACCTTCATAATTTTGCTGGATATAATCAACCGTTTGCCATCAAGTAAGTGGACACAGGTGTTAATTTTGGCTATATTTATCCAATTTAATTAAGTTTCTTATTTGTTTATACATTTTAGACCCGATTTCTTTTTTAAATCAATTTTAATTTGAGTTTTAATAATGATCAAATTGGGTTTTATTTCTGTTTTTAATTCTCCTTAGTTACCTGTGTTTTTTTCCCGTTTTTTTTTATTGATCCTACATCCTATTGGTAATCAACTCATTTTTTTTTACCTGGCTTTACACCTGTTGTTAGATCGCACATTTATTATTATTTATTTATTTATTTGTTAAAATATATGAATTAGATCTGTATATACAAAAATACGTACGTTGTATTTTAAATCTCACAGATACATTTAATATTATTTGAGTCAATTGAATTTGAATGATATCAAATACAACCGTGAGTTTTAAAATAAAACGTACGAATTTTTGTATACCGATCTGATTATATATTTTAGCTAATAAAGTAAATAATAATAATTATCATTTAGTAAATGACATTTACCCTATTTGTTGTTGTTAATAATAATAATAATAATAATAATAATAATAATAATAATAATGCGCCAATTAAATTGACTCTACTTGCTTTTCTATACTCCAGTCTTACTATTAACAGTTTATAAAAGTTTTAAAAGTCGTTTATATATATATATATATATATATATATATATATATATATATATATATGTGTGTGTGTGCGTTTGCCCAACCCTTCTACCACGGGCAGGATGTGACACAAGGTCAGTTTTTAAGCTGATTTGAATTCAGTTTTCCGCCTAGTTGTTATTTTTATTCATTTTTATTTATTTTTAATTAAAGTTTACATACGTATTTTTGTTCCATATATTCCACAACGACTTATTCTTTTTTATTTATTTATTTTTACACCTGTACCAATTAAGATAACATACCTGGTCGAAGGTCTATTTTTGAACGTCTCTCTATCTCTCGGTCCCAGACGAGATTTAAATTTAGTGATCATTTTCTCTCACCCCCTACTTTTAATTTTGTTTATTAAACCAATATTTATAAATATATGACCTAACAGGTGTTATATAAACGAAGTATGTAGTTCTTATACCTGGAAATAATATATATTTTTTCTTCGTTGTTGATGTGACGTTGATGTGAAGTAAGAGACCAATACGAAGTTGTATGTCCAGTCGGAAACAAATCTATTCAAGTTTAATAGGTACCACCAATTTTCCCTGTGAAATTTACCCTCCCCTATATTTAACACAATGAAACTTGCATAAAGGTTAATATTATCTTGAAAATTTTTTGTCCATTCGAAAGAAGAAACATTAAAATAACTCCTGATGATTTTAAAAAAGATTTTCAGCTCACGGAAATAATGAAAATTATAAACGAAAAACAATGTTTACATTTTTGCACCGTTAAGTCAATTGAAATTTAACGTAGCCAAAAAAACAAGTTATGACTAGAGGCTTTTTTTAAAAAATTTATGAAAAATCAATTAATGGTCCGATTTTCACGAAAATTTCCATAATTACTTACCTTTAATGAAAATATGTCTGAAATAGGTTTGTCCTAAAATATATCAGAGGAAATATTTTTTTACAAGGTCTACCCTCTATTTCCTTTTATGAAATATGACAAAATGAACCGACAAAAAAGGATTTTTACTTTTTTTCTATAAAGATAAGAGTCTGAATAATTATATCAGAAGATTTTTATAAGTTTCTATGCAAATTTTTTTTTTTTTTTAGTAAAAAACCATGAATACAGAATTTTGCTAAAAAATATCAATATACAAGTATTTATCTCATTCTATATCTCTCTCTCTTTCTCTTATATGTATCTATATATCTAAGATTTCATATATATATATATATATATATATATATATATATATATATATAATGTAGTATATTAAGAAAATTGAAAAAACACAGGTTTAAATAAGTTGAGTGTTAAGTTTGTTGGCCGACGCTGCAGTGTTTTGATCTATCAATTAGATCTTCTTCAGGGCATTTGTTGATATAAGGAAAGGTAATAAAAAATTCTATCACAGAATAACGAGAAAAATCTGCGATAGTCTTTGTTTATTAAAAAAAATTATACACACACGTGCAACCACACACACAAAAACATATAAAAAATGCACAATGTCTTTTTTCGATACACACACTCACACACACTCATACTCGCACCGTAAAAGAGAATATTTGACGTCATATTTCCAACCGTTCATCTTTCCAGCGTTCTTTCTTCAAACTTTAAATTTTGAACAGACTGATAAACAAGCACTATCGCAGTTTTTTTCTCGTTATTCTGTGATAATTTTTTAATTTTTTTATTACCTTTCCTTATATCAACAAATGCCCTGAAGAAGATCTAATTGATAGATTGAAACACTGCACTCAACTTATTTAAACCTGTGTTTTTTCAATTTTCTTAATATACTACATACTGTCGGATTCACTTCCATCTCTTCGCACACACACACACACACACACACACACACACACATATTATATATATATATATATATATATATATATATATATATATATATATATATATATATATATATATATAATTTTTTATAAAAAAGAAGGTCCGCAAAATGTATTATGTTCTCAGAAAAAAATTTTTTATTCTTTTTATCTTACATACGCGACACGTGTTTCTGATCTGTTGTCTTCTTCAGTTATTGAGTTATTATTTTGGCACAGTATGTCCGATATTTGATAGGTTGTGTGTGTTTCTGCAACTTTTCTATTATAATGGCAGTTTAATAACGGTTGAACGCTACGTTATTTTTTTCAATCCTTGTGTGCGATTTGCATGCGACCTGCGCGCAAAAATTGAGAAAAAATGATGAAACGTTCCACAATCTTTGCGCGTAAATCGCACGTAGGTCACGGCTTGGTTATAAATTTATTAACTGAGCTTTCATTACTCTTTTAATAGGTATAGTTCATCAGATGTTCATTTGATATGTTAGGTTTGTGTATTTGAAATTTGTTTTTTGTTCTACAGAATTTCTGTGTTTTTCTACTTAAAATTATACTTTTGGGGTGTGTGTATGTGTGTGTCTATGTATATGTGTCTATGTTTACTTTTTGTGTGCACGTGAACACCAGATAATGTGAACCAGAACAACATTTTATATATATTTATATATATATATTTATATATATATATATATATGTAGTATATTAGGAAAAATGAAAAAACACAGGTTTAAATGGGTTAAGTGGTGAGTTTATTGGCCGACGCTGCAATTTCGATCTATTTCCGCTGTCGTTCATCGCAAAAATTTTAACCACACACACACACACACACACAACCACACACATAAAAAAAAAAAAAAAATGCACAATGTTTCCTTTCAATACACACACCTATACCGTCCCATACTCACGCCATAAAAAAAGAATATTTGACGTCATATTTCAAAACCGTCCCTTTTTTCAAACCTCAAAATTTTTTAAACAGACTGAATAACAATAACTACCACTCGCTTTTCTCGTTATTCTGTGATAAATATTTTCTTATCACCTTCCATATACCAACAAATGCCCTGAAGATGATCTAATTAATAGATCGAAACACTGCAGCGTCGGCCAATAAACTCACCACTTAACCCATTTTAAACCCGTGTTTTTTCATTTTTCCTAATATACTACATACCATCGGATTCACTTCCTTTCTTCACATATATGTCTCTAAAATTCAGTCACTGGGTACATGCAAATATCCAAAAAGATATCTTTCCAATTCGGTGCATCTTAAAGAAAGGATGCCAACTTTAAATTCTTTAAATGTCATCAAATTAAGGAACCGCCCTTTTGAATGCTGAGCCATTCTTGTCTGATAAGAATCTTTGGGGTAAGGGAACCATTTTTGGAATTGTTTTAGAATAATTAATTTTTATTAACAACAACTATGAGAGTTCTGGAAACTACTTGGCCCAACCAAGAAACTTATCGAACTGTGGTGATGCTAATAGCTGGGAATAATCCTGGGACACACAGGTTTGATTTGAATGAGTCCCCAGGAAATTTAGCTACATAAATGAGAGTAACCTCCCCTTGTTTGTTTCACTTTGAGGAAGCCTTATGTTTTGGTTTGCCATTTTCATTTCACTGTAAATCTACACTGAAAATACGAATTTGTTTGAATCAATACAACTGCATGTTTTAACATGAAAATATCGTAAAATGTTAGAGGTTGATTTAGAAGGCTATCACAATGCAGGTGTAAAGAAAAAAAAATGATAATACGGTAACAATGATGTTGTGTGTTAACCTGTATTTAATTCTTGGATTTTCGAGATATCTCTTTTTCAAAAGATCACTGTAACTGAAGCAGTCTAGTAATGACATTTCTAAAACATGTGATGTATACAGGAGGGAGACAGAAATACTCCATGTGAAATCTCAAAAGGGTATATCCTTCCCAGAAGCCAGAAAGATTGTTGAGTCCTACATGGGAACACAATCCTATGTGACTCAAAGAATCAATAAAATAATTCAACCAGAATTATAAAACTCTCTTATCGTAAAATGTGTTCTTAATTGTGCTTGTGCATTATTTGAAATGAAATTGTCATTAAGGCTTCCTCAAAGTAAAAGAAACAAGGGGAGGTTACTCTCATTTATGTAGCTAATGTTCAGATTGCCGAAATCTGATGGGTCACAACTAAAGTTTCTTAATAAATTGTTAGTTTTTTTTTATATAGGAACTAGGGAAAGGGGACAGGAAACAACTAAAGCCGTCTAACCCCTACCTTGTACCTCATCCGGAGGGAGTTTGTAAATTTATATATATATATATATATATATATATATATATATATATATATATATGTTTACAAAAGTTTGAGAATTTTAGGTGAAGGTCATTTCTGCTTAGAAATATAGCGATTAAATAGCCTGCTATACTTGGCGACTGATTGTGGATGTGTGGGTAAGAGGCTTGGCAAGCGTAAGTTTGTTCGGGTCTCGAACCCAGCCAGAGGCAGCTGCTAAAAATCGTATAACTATACTGATGAGAGGTGATACCTCGAAACACGTGTCTATAGTTTACCCTATATATATTATATATATATATATATATATATATATATATTATATTAGTTAAAAGAAAGGAAATTAATCCGACGGTATGAGTATATATAAAAAAAGATATGAAAACACCACAAAAAGCTGTTAAAGTGAAAACATTTTATAACTTCGCTGATATTGAACAGTATTTCGATTTTATGAAAATCATCATCAGAGCTTGTTTATACTCCGTGTTGTTAAGAGCGGAGACAAAAGTCATATTTTCATAAAATCGAAATATTGTTCAATATCAGCAAAGTTATAAAATGTTTTCACTTTAACAGCATTTTGTGGTGTTTGCACATCTTTTTTATATATACTCATATATATATATGTAAAGGGAATGACTTACCAGTAAAAATATTGGGTTGGTCTCAATATTTGGTTGGTATAAGTGTTACTCAGATAAGTCAGCGTTATAACAAATATAAAATGGTCTATACGTAAGTAGAGTGGATTTATTATATGTACAGAAATAACCTACTCGAGTTTCACCATAAGGATCTTCAGTGGATTTAACCCTGAAGATCCTTATGGTGAAACTTGAGTAGGTTATTTCTGTATGCCTTATAGTAATTATATATATATATATATATATATATATATATATATATATCATTATTATAATGTATACATTTAATGGCTTATTTGCTTATTTGTTACCAGTGGTTTCAAAGCATTAGATGCTTATCATCAGACAAATCACCTTGTAAATGACATGCTGTTATCATTTAAATTTTATTTTTTAATTATTTTCATGAATATAAATCAGATCTTCCTTTTTTTTTTCTTTTTTTTTTTTTCTCAAAAGGTAAGATCTGATGATAGTGAATGTGTACCTATATTTTTGTCATTGTTTTATGTCCATAGTTTTTTCTGGACATACATACACACAACTGCCCTTTATATATATATATATATATATATATATATATATATATATATATATATCAGTCATCCACAGACGTGTTTTGACGTTTTACGTCTTATCAGTGTGGCTTGACTTTTTTAACAGCTACCTCGAGCCGGGAGCGAAACCCGACAGAATTTTTATCTGCCAAGTTCCTTACCCTTACGGCCGTCAGCGACTATCAGTCCAGAGCAACAATTAATTGATACATACCTAGAGGATATGTTTTTACAATGACCAGAGAACTCAAGTCAATAAACAACAGGCAAGTAAATGCTTATGCTAAATGGTAAAAGTTCAATTAAAAATTGGGAGCATATATATATATATATATATATATAAAGTAAACTACAGACACGTGTTTCGAGGTATCACCTCTCATCAGTGCAGTTATACCGTTTTTAGCAGCTACCTCTGGCCGAGTTCGAGACCCGAACAAACTTTCGCTCGCCAATCCTCTTACCCATACGGCCACAGTCAGCTGCCAAGTATAGCAGGCTATTTAATCGCTACATTTCTAAGCGGAAATGAACTCTCCTAGAGGTCTCAAACTTTATGTAAACAAAGTGAGTCTTAGCTGAACGCCAAATACGGTGAATTTTCTGATAGTATGAATTTAACATTTTTAGAAAAAACAAATGATGTTAATAGTTTGCTGAGAGAATCTGTTTCGACTGTTGTCGTCATGGGGTACTTAATTTGGTTTTTAAGTCATTTTTTAATTTATTTTATTTTAGATCTTTTATCTCCAAATTTGATAAAAACATAGATAAAAGAACAAAAAAAAATGAACTAAAAACCAAATTAAGTACCCCATGATGACGACTGGCGAAACAGTCAAAAGTGCTCGGGATATATGTATGGGAAATATTATATACCAATTGGATCCAGACTCAAGAAAGATCGCAAGAAGACTGGAAAAAATACAAATCCAAAAAAATGAAGAAAGAATACTCTGTGTTGTTCAATAGCACATGCCTAGAAAATATATATATATATATATATATGTGTGTGTGTGTGTGTGTGTATTCACTTGTTGGAATCTATTTCAGACAAGTGTCGTCGCAGGAAATTTAATCAACTTAGATTCCAACTTTGACAGCTGGGACACATTAAGATTACAAGTTTTGATACAAAATTACAGATGTATTACCATATGCAAATAAAACACTATTCCTTTTCTTTCCTAATTTTATATGCACATATCTATACAATCTTTTGTGTGCACATCTCTCTCTCTCTCTCTCCATATATATATAAATATATAAAAAATGTTGTTCTGGTTCCAACGGGAGAAAATTTAATATTTTATAAAAAAGAAGGTCCGCAAAATGTATTGTTCTCAGAAAAAATGTTTTCTTCTTTTTATTTTATATACGCAACACGTGTTTCAGATATTCTGGTATCTTCTTCAGGCTTTGATCAATATATATATATATATACATAGGTTGTGCGTGTTTCTGCAATTTTTCTGTTATGGCTGTTTAATAACGGTTGAACGCAAGGATTGGAAAAAAATAACATAGCGTTCAACCGTTATTAAACAGTCATAACAGAAAAATTGCAGAAACACGCACAACCTATGTATGTATATATATATATGTATATATATATATATATATGTATATCTATATATGTATTGATCAAAGCCTGAAGAAGATACCAGAATATCTGAAACACGTGTTGCGTATATAAAATAAAAAGAATAAAACATTTTTTCTGAGAACAATACATTTTGCGGACCTTCTTCTTTTTTATAAAATATATAAATATATATATATATATTTATATAGATGAGAGGTATCCAAAACTTGGTAGTAAGGGATGATTCTATATGTGATTTCTAAGATACACTGTATTATTATTGTATGATCCAGTATGTATAAATACAGTGAATCTTTAAATCACTACAGAGAGCTCAATGTATAATAAACTTTTTAGATTATATACAGAGCAATATTTATCTTTGAAAGGAAGGAAAAACTCAACACCGTAATTCCATAATAAATTTATTTCGACCAAAATTGGGGCCTTTATAAATCTAAGTTGATTTAACAAAGCTCCCCAAAATAAAGTCTCATCAGATGGACAATCATCAATAATTTGAATTGCATAACAGAAAAATTTTCCTCAATGTAGAATCTTCTTCCTCCTCCTCCAAATTTTTTGTTAATATATATCTGTGTGTCTTTGTGCAATTAGGCAACATTTCTTTATTCAGACATATTTGGTTAAATAGTATAGACATCTTTTGTCTACATATTTATGGTTTCAATCCTTTCAAGCTGCGTGTTCCCAAGTACTCTCAGCCCTCTCATAAACCATATATATATATATATATATATATATATATATATATATATATGAAGTAAAGAAATAAAAAACTTAGAGATTTAGCATTATAGTCTATTTCAGGGAGCTGAATAGACTATAATGCTAAATCTCTAAGTCTTTTGTTATTTCTTTACTTATATATTTGCTCTGTGACTCTAACATTAAGAGCACACATTGAGCTCTCAAACTGCGACAGGTTTTTTAAATAAAACTCTTGTGTCGTAAGGAAGATTTCTTCTCTGGACTTTTGGATTATATATATATATATATATCTTAGAAAGGAAGGACAAACTCAACACCGTAATTCCATAATAAATTTATTTCGACCAAAATTGGGGCCTATATAAATCTAAGTTGATTTAATATAGCTCCCCAAAATTCAGTCTCATCAGATGGAAGATCAAGTTATTTGAATTGTATAACTGAAAAAATTTTACTTCTCAAAAAAAAAAATAAATAAATAAATTTAAAAAAATAAAAAAATTTTTTACATTGTAAGACCGTCACCATGGTGACAGGAAGTCAAATGAGAAAATAGGATACTTTTCAAGTTCTGGTTTCTTAGGGGATGGTAGTCAGACAAAATCAAACTATGTATTAAACTATAGAATGAATCTGAACAAGTATAGAGTAAGGATAAAACAAAAAATTATATAAAAAATAATAAAATATAAATAAAGAGATATATAAAAAAATTTATATTTAAACCTTTATATATATATATATATATATATACTAGCAAATATATGCACCCTACGGGTGCAAGTATTTAAGTTTTAATGTAATAAAATATTGTATTAAATTAGAAAGGCTAATGAAACTAAATAAGAATACAGATAAAAAGATTTGAAACAGAGGGAGTATAATAAAAAATGGAACAACTGAAACTTACTCTTCCATCACTCTCGTCTTTCATTGTTATTGTTTCTAATTTAAGTATTTAGTTATAAGAGGAAGTAAAGAATAAAATGAAAGTTATATTATCTTGTTAATGGATTTTATTTAAGATTCATTGAAGAGATTTTTGCTTATATTCATTAAAATAAAACCAAACAGTTAGAAATCAATAATACTAAGCACATATTTTTTAAATTCGATTTTTTAATATTAATATGCAAATTAGCCTTCCCGTTCACATTGTAAACCGCTATTTAGTTGTATATATAAATATAATTGCATGTTATCAGTACGTAGACATAGTTAACAGTATTAATAATGTAAGACAATTTTATTAATAATTGAGATTTAGATAAAATCATGGAGAATGTGATGTAAATAACTAAGGGAATTGTGACTTGAGTAGGAATATAGTTTCGGTTACAGACAGAAAAACACACAATCTCCATTATAATAAGATATATATATATTATGAGGAGTGAAGGATTTGAATAAATCTGACAAAATGTTGTTGAGAATAGAGGAAAGTGTGGATATAACAACACAGACAGTTAAATTCAGTTGATATTTTTCCCTCATTATTGGATGAAGCTTTTTCGAAACTTTATTAACATAAGTACTTATACATTCTGCTTTTATAGTGAAAAGGTAAATGGGTGAGGAGTGAGAGAAAGTTGCTACACACCTACCCCACTCGATTATTTTCAGAAAGTATAGGGGTGTTGGTCATTTCTTCTTTTTTGGTAATTTATGAGGAAGACCGTCCCGGTCTCCTGCCTCAAAACTTGCTACCGGTGATTGCTGAAAAACCAACCCAGCTACGATTGAAGTCCGTAGCCGAAGCAGTGTCACTTGAAAGTAAACAACCAACTTGGGGCGTTTTGTTTTTTTGGGTTTTATTTCGACATTCAATTACATATAAAAAAATCCAAAACGTTTTTTTTTCGGTATTTTCATTTAATTTTAATATATTTATTTCCAACAATCAATTACAAGTAAAAAAAAAATCAAAATATTTAGATATTCTTGCTTATTTAAACTAAAAAAAGACATTAAACAAACATGAATAAAAGAAATATGAGTATTTAGATATTCTTTTATTTTTAATAAAATAAAAAAACTATCTATCTATCTAGTCGTCTTCATATCTATCGATTGCTTCGGCTACGGACTTCAATCGTAGCTGGGGTTGGTTTTTCACCACTCACCATTAGCAAGTTTGAGGCAGGAGACGGGACGGTCTTCCTCATAAATTAACTTTTTTTTTTTTTTTTTTTTTTAAAGATTTTTTTACCCTAATATCAGTTTGAAAATTTTTTTTATTTTGAAAACTGAGTTTTTTTCGCACCGGTAGAGTGTAGAAATAATATATATATATATAGATAAAGAGTATGAAAAACACACTTTGTTGTTAAAATGAATATATTTTTTATATCATTTTCATTGCTGATATTGACAAAATTTCGATTTATAAAAAATCATCATCAGAGCATAACGATAATTATGTCCGTTTTTAAATGTAAATGTTTTTAATCTGGACTCATCAAGAGAGAAGCAGAAAATAATTTAAATTCAAGCCGGAAGCATTGTTTTTTCCCAAAACGGGTTAAAACTCTCCTTTTTGGAAAAGAGATTTTTTTTAATTTTTAAATTTGAAGTATTTCTTTTTCTTTTAAAAACTGTTACACCGAAGGAATACGACGTAGCGAAAGAGCGAGAATGAATGAACAAGACGAAGTGATCGCACGGGATACACACTTTTTGGGAAAAACAATGCTTCCGGCTTGAATTTAAATTATTTTCTGCTTCTCTCTCGATGAGTCCGGATTAAAAACATTTACATCTATAAACGGACCTAATTATCATTAGGCTCTGATGATGATTTTTTATAAATAGAAATTTTGTCAATATCAGCAATGAAAATGATATAAAAATATATTCATTTTAACAACAAAGTGGGTTTTACCGTCGGATTCATTTCCTAATTCATATATATATATATATATATATATATATATATATATATATATATGAATGAATGAATGAACAAATAAAAGATTTAGCTTTTATTTATTTACATGGGAACAATATTTACAACCAATGGTTTCCTGCTAACGCATTCGTCAGGTAAACGAAATAGTTTTTTTTTAAATGATAGAAATGGTTAAATGTGTGCGTGTTTTAACGAATGTGTTAGCAGGAAACCATTGGTTCGGATTGACATACCAAGGTTAAAGAGCCCGTCTGCCCTGCTATTTAGCTATAGGCTGAGGGAAAATAACATTGCTTACCGATAAATTAAAATATGAAGGAATTATCTTACTGATATTATAAGCAGGTTCAATCACAGTCATAATCTTTTACCCATGTTGATAAGTACTNTTTCACTAGTGTGTTAAATATATATATATATATATATATGTATATGTTACATTTTTTTTTTTTTTTTTTCACTTTTACTTTTTATTTTTCCTCCAGTCACATGTTCCCAAACATAACCCCTCCCCTTGCCCCCCCCCTCTCTGCCCCACACCCCTCCCCAGTGCCTCATGCCACACATATTTCTAATTCTCTTAATTTATGTGTCGGCACGCTTCTGCCCGTGTACAACGTGACGCCGTCTTTGTGACGGCAGGTCTTGCGAAATGCCAGAACCAGAGAAACTTAAGTCCTCAATCCTCTGGGGGTGAAAGCCTGATTCAGGGTACGGCCAGGCACGTGCCCAGATGTCAGCAATATGTGATATGGCGCTGGTGGCTTTTAGTGGTTGCAGACATTGGAATCCAAGAAAAGCCATTAACCCTACCCCTACCCCAGACACAAACACGCCTTGATGAATATTTATTTCTACTAGCAAATATATGCACCCTCCGTAGGGTGCAAGTATTTAAGTTTTGATATATATAAAATATCATATAAATTAGAAAGGCTAAAGAAAAATTGAATAAAAATGCAAATAAAAAGATTTGGAACAGAGGGGGTATAACAGAAAGCTCAAAAAGATTGTTAATATTGTTAAACAGGAGACTGGCTTTTTGTTTAATTCTACATGTATAAATGAAAGAATGCTGCCCAAATACATACACACTATATATATGATTGAAAATAGTAGGAAGCGCGTGGTGTAATGGTTAAAGTCATGAGAAATGGACTCGTCGCCCGAGTTCAAATCCTGGATGTGGTAATTGCATTTCACTTAGCGCTAATACCCTTGGGAAAGGTATGAATCCTACTCTCCCTCCAGCTATGGATAAATAGCAGGGCAGGCGGGCTCTTTAACCATGGCTAGGTACTCAGTCTAGGAGAAGGAAAACTCTGATTCAACCTGTAAACTCCGCTTAAGAATTGACCTTGTGTTGCATCCTACTCGTGCGGAGGAGTTGGTAATATATATATGATAGAAAATAGATAGAAAAAACAAAATGATAATAATAGTATGCTGACAGATATCTGTTTCGACCTTTTAATAAAACGGTCTCCTCAAAGAGCAACTATATTTATGAAAGGCACAAACAACGCTCACGTTTCTGGGCCGAATGTCTTTTAAAATTTGGTTAAAAATGCGTATTTTTAACAAAATAGAATAAATTTTATTTTTTAAAACTAAGTCTCGACATCAATGAGAAAAACTCAATAAGTTTGAAGTAAAAATATAATAGAAGATAAAAGTTGTATCAAAAATGTTTAGGATGCAATGGATCTGCGGACTAACTTAAAAAATTCCCTCTACCCAGGCGAGCTGGGTAGCTGCTGCTAGTGGAATATAAGATAAAAGTTGTATCAAAATGTTTAGGATGCAATCCAGCCAAAAAAACGAGTTTAAATGTAAGTCTGCAGAACAATTAAGAAAGATACAGAAAGTTCCGGGAATTGTATGGTTAACAAATCCATGGTGTTGCAGTCTTTGTCATATCGAAAATGAATCTCCCGTGATGTAAAGTTAATCAATCTAGTATTTTGTTTTTCTGTAGACAGTATGAGTATATAAGAAATCGAAACACACACACCACACACACACCAATAAAAATATAATTTAAATTTAATTTAAATAATTATGTTGTTGTGTTGTGTGTGGTGAGTAAAGAAATAACAAAAAGACTTAGAGATTTTGCGTTATAGTCTATTTCGGGATAAAAATAATGGAGATTTGATTTATATGGTGAAGATAGTAAAAAAAAGGAAAGTTAAATGATAACAGCAATGGATTTTTTTTTCATTTAATATTTTAATATTTTTTTTTTTTTAACATAGGGGTTAAATGGGAATGCCCATGAGGATTCAAATCAACGATTCAATGAATAATGGAATCTGCGGGACTAACTTTAAAAATTCCCTCTACCCAGGCGATCGCTGGGTAGCTGCTGCTAGTGTAATATAAGATAAAAAGTTGTATGAAAAGTGTTTAAGATGCAATGCAGCTACGAAAATGAGTTTAAATGTAAGTCCAGAAGCAATCAAGAAAGATACAGAAAGTTCCGGGAATTCATATGGTTAACAAATCCATGGTGTTGCAGTCTTTTGTCTATTGAAAATGAACCTCCCATGATGGAAAGTTAATCCATCCAGTATTTTGTTTTTCCTGTAGACAGTATAAGTATATATAATATAGAAACACACATATTACATATATATATATGTCTATAGCTCTGCTGATGAGGCCTAATGGGCTGAAATGTACATACAGAGATCGACTTTTTCTCGATTTGTTTTACGGCTTTACATTTAAACCGATATGCACGCCTAATTCATTTAACTATAATTAATTAATTAACAAATTAGGTATGACTTTAATTAAAGCCACATAATCTCCCACAAATTGTCGGCCTTCGCCATGTTCAAACACATTGTTTGTTCACTTCACATACAATATACCATATATATTATATAATATATTATATATATACACGCAAAACTTTTTATAATGATTCAAAAAAATATTCTTTTTCAAACATTTTTTAAAATTCTGTTTTGTCTCCAACGGATTTTTCTCTACTCAAAAATAAAAATTCACTCTGATGAAGGTCGTAAAAAATCTTTCTGTGTATGGAATATTACTTTTACTATTATTATGTATTATTATTATTATTATTACTTATTCAATTTCATCTGATTATTTTAATAATGATAAATAGCGTAATCCGTTAACATTAAGTAACTGACGCGAAACACATGTGTAAGGTGATATCGATTAAATTCATTTTTTATCCATCTACATTTCTTTTCCTTATGCTCATTTTTCCCTCATATATATATATCACTGCCTAATGATAAAAAGCCTCTGAATTTGTACATGAAATTCTGACATTTCATCATAATTAATATCTAATCTTTTTTTCTTGTCATTGCACTTAATACTTGTTGTAAATATTAATTACTTACGATTAAACAGTGAAAATTTTAGACCAAATCCTGCTAATCATTAAAGCTAGTGGATTAAGTCTTGTTAGCATATATAGTTTTGGCTATCTATGGGTGTGTGCATATATATATATATATATATATATATATATACATTTCTGATGTATGCATTTATTTATATATATATTATATATTAATATATATATATTATATTATATATATATATATAAATGCATATCAGAATGTATGTATATTGTTATGTATATATATATATAATATATATATATATATAATATAGGTATATATACACACACATACAATAGCTACCAAAACTGTTATAACCCGTGGTTGGGTGAGGACGGGGGTATCGGCACGTGCTCTCTACAGTCAAAAATTGACTACAATTATATATTATATATAACTATATATAATACACACACACACATCTGTGTGTATATATATATATATATATATTGTGTATATATATATATATATATATAAAAACAAACAACACACACATGTGTGTGTAATATATATATATATATATATATGTGTGTGTATATATATATATATATATATAATACACACACACACACACACATGTATATATATATTGTAATATATAATGATACATACACATATATATATATATATATATATATATATATATATATATATACACACAACAGCCATTTCCACAGAAAATGGCACATGTCATCTGACTTCATCCTTTCAATTAGGGATGCTTTATTTTTTTCCCCTCTTCCTCAACAAGTTTCAAGTCCCCAGAATTTATCGCCCCCCCCAGCCCGACTTTACCCCCCCCCCCACTCCGCATATTCACTGGCTAGAATGCTATAAATTTTTGATTCCTCTCCTCTCCTTCCCTGGTTTTCGGGTGTCTTTGAGTGGTTCTCAAATCAAATCAGAGTTAAAGAAGTGTGTTAGGGGTGGATGGGGGGGGGGTCATAACCGACCCCACCCTATCCATCCCACCAGCACTGCCCAAGCCCCCCCTTTTTTTTTCTCTTTGAGGACATTACTCCCAGTCCTTACACCATTCTTTGTATATTTTATCAAGAATTTCATTTGTTTATTTGTGTTCACAAAGAATTCTCCAAAAAATAAAATTCTTTATTTTGGTACCTCTATTTTTTTTTTTTTTTTTTTTTCATTCCTTTTTTATTTATTTTTCATTTTTCATTCCTTTTTTTTATTTTTTTTTTTTATTTGAGGCTGTTCTTCAATCTCTTTCATTCTGATGCAACTCCTCCTCCTTTCTCTTTTATTTCCATTTTTTCTTCCTTCTTTTCTCTTCATTCTGATGCAACTCCTTCCTTCTTTCTATTTTATTCCATTGTTCTTCTTTCATTTTCTTTCATTCTGATGCACTCCTTCCTTCTTTCTCTTTTATTCCATTGTTCTTCCTTCATTTTCTCTTTCTTCTGATGCACTCCTTCCTCTTTCTATTTTATTCCATTGTCTTCTCATTTTCTCTTTCATTCTGATGCAACTCCTTCCTTCTTTTCTATTTTATTCCATTGTTTTCCTTCATTTTCTCTTTATTCTGATGCAACTCCTTCTTCTTTCTCTTTTATTCAATTGTTCTTCCTTCATTTTCTCTTTCATTCTGATGCAACTCCTTCCTTCTTTCTCTTTTATTCCATTGTTCTTCCTTCATTTTCTCTTCATTCTGATGCAACTCCTCCTTCCATTCTTTCTCCTTTTATTCATTTTTTCTTCCTTCATTTTCTTTTCATTCTGATGCAACCTTCCTTCTTTCTCTTTATTCCATTTTTCTTCCTTCATTTTCTCTTTCATTCTGATGCAACTCCTTCCTTCTTTCTCTTTTATTCCATTTTCTTCCTTCATTTTTCTCTTTCATTCTGATGCACTCCTTCCTCTTTCTCTTTTATTCCATTGTTCTTCTTCATTTTCTCTTTCATTCTGATGCAACTCTTCCTTCTTTCTCTTTTTTATTCCATTTGTTCTTCCTTCATTTTCTCTTTCATTCTGATGCAACTCCTTCCTTCTTTCTCTTTTATTCCATTGTTCTTCCTTCATTTCTCTTTCATTCTGATGCAACTCCTCCTTCTTTCTATTTTATTCCATTGTTCTTCCTTCATTTTCTCTTTCATTCTGATGCAACTCCTTCCTTCTTCTCTTTATTCCATTGTTCTTCCTTCTTTTCTCTTTCATTTCTGATGCAACTCCTTCCTTCTTTCTCTTTTTCCATTTTTCTTCCTTCATTTCTCTTCATTCGATGCAACTCTCCTTTTTCTATTTTTATTCCACTTGTTCTTTCTTCATTTTCTCCTTTCATTCTGACGGCAACTCCTTCCTTCTTCCTCTTTTTTCCCATTGTTTTCTTCTTCATTTTCTCTCTTTCATTCTGAATGCAACTCCTTCCTTCTTTCTCTTTTTATTCCATTGTTATTCCCTTCATTTTCCACTTTCATGTCTGAAATGCAACTCCTTCCTTCTTTCTCTTTTATTCCATTGTTTCTTCCTTCATTTTCTCTTCATTCGGATGCAACTCTTCTCTTCTATTTTTATTCCATTTGTTCTTCTTCATTTCTCTTTCATTCTGATGCAACTCCTTCCTTCTTTCTATTTTATTCCATTGTTTCCGTGTCATTTTCTCGTTTCATTCTGAGCAACTCCTTCCTTCTTTCTCTTTTATTCCAATTGTTATTCCTATCATTTCACTTTCATTCTGAGCAACTCCTTCTTCTTTTCTTTTTATTCATTGTTTAGTTCCTTCATTTTCTCTTTCATTCTGATGGCAACTCCTTCCTTCTTTCTCTTTTATCTCATGTTCTTCCTCATTTTCTCTTTCATTCTGATGCAACTCCTTTCTTCTTTCTCTTTATTTCCATTGTTCTTCCTTCATTTTCTTTCATCTGATGCACTGCCTTCCTTCTTTCTCTTTTATTCCATTGTCTACTCTTCATTTCTCTTTCATTCTGATGCAACTCCTTCCTTCATTCTCTTTTATCCAATTGTTCGTCCTTCATTTCTCTTTCATTCTGATGCAACTCCTTCCTTCTTTCTCTTTTATTCCATTGTTTTCTTCTTGTCAGTTTTCTTTCATTCTATGCAACTACCTTCCTTCTTTCTCTTTTATTCATTGTCTTTCCTTCATTTTTCTTCATTCTGATGCAACTCCTTCCTTCTACTTCTCTTTTTATTACCATTGTTTCTTCTTCCCATTTTCTTCTTTCATTCTGATTGCCAAACTCCTTCTTTCTTTCTCTTTTATTTTCATTGTTTCTTCCTTCAATTTTCTCTTTCATTCTGATGCAACTCTCTTCTCTTATTTCTCTTTTATTCCATGTTCTTCCTCATTTTCTCTTTTCATCTGATGCAACTCCTCCTTCTTTCTCTCTTTATTCCATTGTTCTTCCTTCATTTTCTCTTTCATCTGATGCCATCCTTCCTTCTTTCTTTTATTCCATTGTTTTCTTCATTTTCTCTTTCATTCTGAGCAACTCCTCCTTCTTTTCTTTTATTCCATTGTTCTTCTTCAATTTTCTTTCATTCTGATGCAACTCCTCCCTTCTTTCTCTTTTATCCATTGTTCTTGCCTTCATTTTTGCTTTTCATTTCTGCTGCTATTCTTCACGCTTCAACTTTCATTCTGTTGTACTTCTTCTCTCTTTCAAAGCTTCACTATTCCTTTCACTCTCATTCTGTTGGTAACTCTTCATCTCTCTTTCATTCTATTACTACTACCTTTGCGATCTTTTTCATTCTGTTACTATTTCATTACCTTCTCTTTCGTATTGTTGCTTATTTCTTAATCTTTTCATTCTGTTGTTATTCATTTTCTCTATCTTTATTACTTCACTCTCTTTAAGTAATTCTGTGGCTATTTTCCTCCAAATCTCTTTCTTTTTTTCGTTTGTTATTGTTTCACCTTTTTCATTCCTGTTGCTACTCTTCACTCTCTCTTCTCATCTCCATTCTGTGCTACTCTTCTCTCTCATTCTGTTGCTACTCCTTCTTCTCCTCTCTCTCTCTCTCTCTCTCTTCTCTCTCTCCTCTCTCTCTCTTTCATTCGTGTTGCTCTGTACTCCTTTCTCCTCTCTCTCTCTTCTCTCTTCTCTCTCTCCTCTCTTTCATTCTGTTGCTACTGTTCTTTTTATTTCGTTCTTTGTCTCTTCTCTCTCTCTTCTCTTTCATTCTCTGTTGCTACTTCCTTTCTCTCTCTCTCTCTCTCTTTCTTCTGTTGCTACTCTTCTCTCCTCTCTCTCTCTCTTCTCTCTCTGTTGCTATCCTTCACTCTCTCTCTCTCTCTCTCATTTTCTGTTGCTACTCTTCTCTCTCATTCTGTTGCTGAACTCTTCTCTTCTCTCTTCTCTTCTCTTTCATTCTGTTGTCTTTATCCTACTTTCTCTCTCTCTCTCTCTCTCTCTCTTCTTTCTTCTGTTGCTATATTTCTCTTCTCTCTCTCTCTCTCTTCATTCTGTTGCTACTCCTTCTCTCTCTCTCTCTCCTCTCTTCATTCTGTTGCTACTTCTCTCCTCTCTCTCTTCTTTCCATTCTGTGCTATCTGCCTTCACTCTCTCTCTCTCTCTCCTCATTCTGGTTGCTACTTCCTTCTCTCTCATTCTGTTGCTATACTTCCTTCTCTCTCTTCTCTCTCTCCCCTCTCTCCTCTCTCTCTCTCTCTCTTTCAATTCTGTTGCTACTTCTTCTTACTCTCTCTTTCTCTCATTCTGTTGCTACTCCTCACTCTCTCTCTCTCTCTTCTCTTCATTCCTTGTCTCCTAGTCTTACTCCTTCTTCTCATTCTTCTCTTCGTTTGCTAACTTCTTCTTCTCTCTCTCTCTTCTCGTCTCTCTCTCTCTCTCTTGCTACCTTCTCCTTCTTCATTCTGGTTCTACTCTCTCCTTTTTCATTCTGGCTCTCTCTCTCTCTTTCTTATTCTGTTGTATCTTCTCTCCTTCTCTCTTCATCTGTTGCCCTTTCTCTTCGCTCCCCTTTCATTCTGTGATTTCTTCTCTCTCGATCTCTCTCTCTTTTCATTCTGGGTTGCTAACTTCCTTCTCTCTCTCTCTCCTTATCTCTCTTTCATCCAATTTCCACTTTAATTTTTCCATCGCAGTGGCATCAGTAAATAATCCAAAAGTGCTCAATATATTAAAAATACAGAGCAGTAATAATACTACTAATATTATTATTAGAAGAAAAATAAAGGCTCTACCATGGTTTCATATATATATATATATATATATGAGAGTGAGTAAACAAACAAATGTGTTTATTTTATATGGCTTTTAGCCGACAATTTTTGAAGGATATGTGCTTAATTGAAGTCATACCTAATCTTGAAAATTAATTAATAATTAATTAATTCAGGCGGGCATATATGTTCAAATGTAAGGCTAAACAAATCGAGAAAATGTCAATCCCTGAATGTACATTTCGACCTATTAGGTCTCATCAGCAAGGTTATAGACATATATATATATATTAAGGGCATAGGACAAATTGTTCAAAACACAACAGAAACTCAGACCTGCTTTCCTTGTTAATATATAATATATATATATATATATATATATATATATATATATGATATAATGAAAAAACAAAAGATGTTTACAACTGAAATAGGCTCATCAGGAGAGAAGTGTGCAAAACCGTTTCGGGGCCAATCTCTCGACGGTTTAAAAAAGCAACACCGGCCCATTTTAAACCATCGAGAGATTGGCCCCGAAAAGGGATTTGCACACTTCTCTCCTGATGAGCCTATTTCAGTTGTAAACATCTTTTGTTTTTTCATTATATCATATTCATACTGTCGGATTAATTTCCATTTTTTTTCACACATATATATATATATAATATATATATATATATATAAGGTATCCAATTTCCACTTTAATTTTTCCATCGCAGTGGCATCAGTAAATAATCCAAAAGTGCTCAATATATTAAAAATACAGAGCAGTAATAATACTACTAATATTATTATTAGAAGAAAAATAAAGGCTCTACCATGGTTTCAATCAAATTGAAATGATTTCCTCAGGACCCTATCCTACGTTTAACTAAGTCGATGTAATTCCTTAATTAAATTTAAGATATTTTTCGGATAATAACGGTTGAATGCTACATTAGTTTTCTCTCAATCTTTGTGTGCGGCCTGCATGTGGAAACTGAGAAAAAACAATTTATCGTTCCACACGTTCTCATTTCTATTTCTAATTTTGGTACCAAATTTTTTTGGTATTTTTTTACCTGTATGATGAGATATTTCAAAGTTCATTATCTATTCACTTCAGAACTCATTCTATTCAAATAAAATCCAATTATTATTGTAATCTGAGTCCTTCTACTCAATTATAATGAACTAACCATCAATGGCTTACAGTACCAAATTTTCTTAGTATTTTTTACCTGTATGATGGGATATTTCAAAATTCACTATCTATTCACTTCAGAACTCATTCTATTCAAATAAAGTCCAATTATTATTGTAATCCAAGTCCTTCTACTCAATTATAATGAACTAACCATCAATGGCTTACAGTACCAAATTTTCTTGGTATTTTTTACCTGTATGATGGGATATTTCAAAATTCACTATCTATTCACTTCAGAACTCATTCTATTCAAATAAAATCCAATTATTATTGTAATCTGAGTCCTTCTACTCAATTATAATGAGCTAACCATCAATGGCTTACAGTACCAAATTTTCTTAGTATTTTTTACCTGTATGATGGGATATTTCAAAATTCACTATCTATTCACCTCAGAACTCATTCTATTCAAATAAAGTCCAATTATTATTGTAATCCAAGTCCTTCTACTCAATTATAATGAACTAACCATCAATGGCTTACAGTACCAAATTTTCTTGGTATTTTTTACCTGTATGATGGGATATTTCAAAATTCACTATCTATTCACTTCAGAACTCATTCTATTCAAATAAAATCCAATTATTATTGTAATCTGAGTCCTTCTACTCAATTATAATGAACTAACCATCAATGGCTTACAGTACCAAATTTTCTTAGTATTTTTTACCTGTATGATGGGATATTTCAAAGTTCATTATCTATTCACTTCAGAACTCATTCTATTCAAATAAAATCCAATTATTATTGTAATCTGAGTCCTTCTACTCAATTATAATGAACTAACCATCAATGGCTTACAGTACCAAATTTTCTTAGTATTTTTTACCTGTATGATGGGATATTTCAAAATTCACTATCTATTCACTTCAGAACTCATTCTATTCAAATAAAATCCAATTATTATTGTAATCTGAGTCCTTCTACTCAATTATAATGAACTAACCATCAATGGCTTACAGTACCAAATTTTCTTAGTATTTTTTACCTGTATGATGGGATATTTCAAAATTCACTATCTATTCACCTCAGAACTCATTCTATTCAAATAAAATCCAATTATTATTGTAATCTGAGTCCTTCTACTCAATTATAATGAACTAACCATCAATGGCTTACAGTACCAAATTTTCTTAGTATTTTTACCTGTATGATGGGATATTTCAAAATTCACTATCTATTCACCTCAGAACTCATTCTATTCAAATAAAGTCCAATTATTATTGTAATCCAAGTCCTTCTACTCAATTATAATGAACTAACCATCAATGGCTTACAGTACCAAATTTTCTTAGTATTTTTTACCTGTATGATGGGATATTTCAAAGTTCATTATCTATTCACTTCAGAACTCATTCTATTCAAATAAAATCCAATTATTATTGTAATCTGAGTCCTTCTACTCAATTATAATGAACTAACCATCAATGGCTTACAGTACCAAATTTTCTTAGTATTTTTTACCTGTATGATGGGATATTTCAAAATTCACTATCTATTCACTTCAGAACTCATTCTATTCAAATAAAATCCAATTATTATTGTAATCTGAGTCCTTCTACTCAATTATAATGAACTAACCATCAATGGCTTACAGTACCAAATTTTCTTAGTATTTTTTACCTGTATGATGGGATATTTCAAAATTCACTATCTATTCACCTCAGAACTCATTCTATTCAAATAAAGTCCAATTATTATTGTAATCCAAGTCCTTCTACTCAATTATAATGAACTAACCATCAATGGCTTACAGTACCAAATTTTCTTAGTATTTTTTACCTGTATGATGGGATATTTCAAAGTTCATTATCTATTCACTTCAGAACTCATTCTATTCAAATAAAATCCAATTATTATTGTAATCTGAGTCCTTCTACTCAATTATAATGAACTAACCATCAATGGCTTACAGTACCAAATTTTCTTAGTATTTTTTACCTGTATGATGGGATATTTCAAAATTCACTATCTATTCACCTCAGAACTCATTCTATTCAAATAAAGTCCAATTATTATTGTAATCTGAGTCCTTCTACTCAATTATAATGAACTAACCATCAATGGCTTACAGTACCAAATTTTCTTAGTATTTTTTACCTGTATGATGGGATATTTCAAAGTTCATTATCTATTCACTTCAGAACTCATTCTATTCAAATAAAATCCAATTATTATTGTAATCTGAGTCCTTCTACTCAATTATAATGAACTAACCATCAATGGCTTACAGTACCAAATTTTCTTAGTATTTTTTACCTGTATGATGGGATATTTCAAAATTCACTATCTATTCACCTCAGAACTCATTCTATTCAAATAAAGTCCAATTATTATTGTAATCCAAGTCCTTCTACTCAATTATAATGAACTAACCATCAATGGCTTACAGTACCAAATTTTCTTGGTATTTTTTACCTGTATGATGGGATATTTCAAAGTTCATTATCTATTCACTTCAGAACTCATTCTATTCAAATAAAATCCAATTATTATTGTAATCTGAGTCCTTCTACTCAATTATAATGAACTAACCATCAGTGGCTTACAGTACCAAATTTTCTTGGTATTTTTTACCTGTATGATGGGATATTTCAAAGTTCATTATCTATTCACTTCAGAACTCATTCTATTCAAATAAAATCCAATTATTATTGTAATCTGAGTCCTTCTACTCAATTATAATGAACTAACCATCAATGGCTTACAGTACCAAATTTTCTTAGTATTTTTTACCTGTATGATGGGATATTTCAAAATTCACTATCTATTCACCTCAGAACTCATTCTATTCAAATAAAGTCCAATTATTATTGTAATCCAAGTCCTTCTACTCAATTATAATGAACTAACCATCAATGGCTTACAGTACCAAATTTTCTTAGTATTTTTTACCTGTATGATGGGATATTTCAAAATTCACTATCTATTCACCTCAGAACTCATTCTATTCAAATAAAATCCAATTATTATTGTAATCTGAGTCCTTCTACTCAATTATAATGAACTAACCATCAATGCTTACAGTACCAAATTTTCTTGGTATTTTTTTTACCTGTATGATGGGATATTTCAAAGTTCATTATCTATTCACTTCAGAACTCATTCTATTCAAATAAAGTCCCAATTATTATTGTAATCCAAGTCCTTCTACTCAATTATAATGAACTAACCATCAATGGCTTACAGTACCAAATTTTCTTAGTATTTTTTACCTGTATGATGGGATATTTCAAAGTTCATTATCTATTCACTTCAGAACTCATTCTATTCAAATAAAATCCAATTATTATTGTAATCTGAGTCCTTCTACTCAATTATAATGAACTAACCATCAATGGCTTACAGTACCAAATTTTCTTAGTATTTTTTACCTGTATGATGGGATATTTCAAAATTCACTATCTATTCACCTCAGAACTCATTCTATTCAAATAAAGTCCAATTATTATTGTAATCCAAGTCCTTCTACTCAATTATAATGAACTAACCATCAATGGCTTACAGTACCAAATTTTCTTAGTATTTTTTACCTGTATGATGGGATATTTCAAAATTCACTATCTATTCACCTCAGAACTCATTCTATTCAATAAAATCCAATTATTATTGTAAATCTGAGTCCTTCTACTCAATTATAATGAACTAACCATCAATGGCTTACAGTACCAAATTTTCTTGGGTATTTTTTACCTGTATGATGGGATATTTCAAAGTTCATTATCTATTCACTTCAGAAACTCATTCTATTCAAATAAAATCCAATTATTATTGTAATCTGAGTCCTTCTACTCAATTATAATGAACTAACCATCAATGGCTTACAGTACCAAATTTTCTTAGTATTTTTTACCTGTATGATGGGATATTTCAAAATTCACTATCTATTCACTTCAGAACTCATTCTATTCAAATAAAGTCCAATTATTATTGTAATCCAAGTCCTTCTACTCAATTATAATGAACTAACCATCAATGGCTTACAGTACCAAATTTTCTTAGTATTTTTTACCTGTATGATGAGATATTTTCAAAGTTCATTATCTATTCACTTCAGAACTCATTCTATTCAAATAAAATCCAATTATTATTGTAATCTGAGTCCTTCTACTCAATTATAATGAACTAACCATCAATGGCTTACAGTACCAAATTTTCTTAGTATTTTTTTACCTGTATGATGGGATATTTCAAAATTCACTATCTATTCACCTCAGAACTCATTCTATTCAAATAAAGTCCAATTATTATTGTAATCCAAGTCCTTCTACTCAATTATAATGAACTAACCATCAATGGCTTACAGTACCAAATTTTCTTAGTATTTTTTTACCTGTATGATGAGATATTTCAAAGTTCATTATCTATTCACTTCAGAACTCATTCTATTCAAATAAAATCCAATTATTATTGTAATCTGAGTCCTTCTACTCAATTATAATGAACTAACCATCAATGGCTTACAGTACCAAATTTTCTTAGTATTTTTTACCTGTATGATGGGATATTTCAAAATTCACTATCTATTCACCTCAGAACTCATTCTATTCAAATAAAATCCAATTATTATTGTAATCTGAGTCCTTCTACTCAATTATAATGAACTAACCATCAATGGCTTACAGTACCAAATTTTCTTGGTATTTTTTACCTGTATGATGGGATATTTCAAAGTTCATTATCTATTCACTTCAGAACTCATTCTATTCAAATAAAATCCAATTATTATTGTAATCTGAGTCCTTCTACTCAATTGTAATGAACTAACCATCAATGGCTTACAGTACCAAATTTTCTTAGTATTTTTTACCTGTATGATGGGATATTTCAAAATTCACTATCTATTCACCTCAGAACTCATTCTAGTCAAATGAAGTCCTGTTATTGAGTCCTTCTGCTCAATTATAATGAACTAACCACCAGTTTTTGTACTTTCCTTAGGCAGTGTTGGGAGAGCTGCTGTGAGTGGTTTAAAGTAGGCAAATTGTATGGTTATATTGACTAACTGCAGATTTTTATCTGAAGTTCTTGAAAAACTTCTTTTTTTTGGGGGGGGGGTTCTTGTGGATGGGTGGGTGAGTGTTTAAATTAAAATATTTGATAAAATTCTAACCTGGAATTTTAATTGTTCAAAAATGTTCACTTTTTTAAAATATCAAATTGTCCATCTATGAAAAAGTTATGTGTTAGTATACTGAATACTGATACCAAAAATTAAATCTTTTACTTGCATCATTGTTTGAGGAAATAGCATTAAAAAAGTTGTGTGTTAGTATACTGAATAATGATACCAAAAATGAGATCTTATACTTGCACCATTATTTGAGGAAATAGCATCAAAGATCGTTGGATAAAATTCACAAAAGAATCCTTGTTTTTACAACATTTGGCCTAGAAATTGGTTAGAAAAGTACCGTTTTCAATATTTAAATCAGAAATGTTATTTTATTTTATTAAAATGAAATGAATTAAATATTATTTGCATTTAACATTTTTAGAAGAAAAAAATGATGTTAATAGTTTGCTGACAGAATCGGTTTCGACCTTTTTAATAGAGCGGTCTTCATCAAGAGCAACATATGAAGGAAAGACAGAATGAATAACCGTTAGAAGGAGGGTTTTTATTTTTAACACAGAATACGCATTTTTAAAAAAATTCCAGCATCGAATACCAGCGTTCGTTTGTACCCCTCCTTCTAACGGTTATGCTCTTGATGAAGACCGCTCTATTAAAAAGGTCGAAACAGATTCTGTCAGCAAACTATTAACATCATTTGTTTTTTCTAAAAATGTTAAATTCATACTGTCGGATTAACTTCCATTTATTTCATATATATATATATATATATATATATCCTGAAGATGATCTTTTGTTTGTATGCCTGATATTGTTTTATATTCTATTTTATATTTTAAAATGATTTTAAATAAGATACTCTATGTAAACGAATTTTGTTTGAAACGTGTTGACAAATAACAATAATGAATTTCATTCATACCAAATTGTATATATTTTTCTTACAATTGTCTTTTCTAATACACACACACCACATATATATATATATATATATATATATCTATGTGTAAAATATAAATTTGAAGGCAATTTACAATGCAATGTAATAGGTGTTAAATGATGTTTATTTACCTAAATATTTTCGAGGAAATTTCTCATCATCAAAGGCAGAAGCATCCGTGTTTTTTTTAAGCACCGCGCCGGGGTAATCTTTTGTTGCTATTAAGTTGGAGGAACGCCAGATATTTGAAATGTTCGGGATTTTCCGTGATGGCATGTCGGTCCGTTGTATATGCGCTTGTGTGGATTCTTCGAAATTCTTTTAGTTTGTTTTTTTTACTATAAAATAAAGCCTCGCTCAGGCATGGTGAAATAAGTGTTTTATTTATAGACTTTTAGAAGCATTGTATGTATGTGTAAAATATAAATTTGAAGGCAATTTACAATGCAATGCAATGTAATATATATATATATATATATATATATCCTGTGCGTGCAGAAACAGTCACAACAGTTACTCCTTTTTGGCATTTCAAGCCTCAGTTTATCGAACGGGGGCACCCGTAATTTCCGAACCCCCCCACGTGAGTTTTAAGTTTCGGATATTTTACGAATTCTCTTTTCTGAGAGATAAAAAAAAAAAGAACAAACTTTTTTCCTTGTTCTCACTGCTTCCTGCCTTTTTGTTGTCTTCAACTACTTTTTTTACCATCTTTCAATGTAATATTCTCTGAGGAGCATTGTTCGAAAAGAGAAAATTCATTTCTGATTTTAAATCAAAACTAGGGTACCCTTTTCCTTTCTTTTTTAAGAAAAAAAAAAAAAAAATTTACATAATGCATATGCTTTTTACGCGGACTCATTAATTTTGTACTACAAATAAACTTTTTTATATAATATATATATATATCGCATTGATTTCCTTATTTTATACCCATATATGAATATACCTATTTAAATGTAAGGCTAAATAGAAGTCACTATAAGAGGAATAAAAACCTATTTCTAAACAAAACGAAAAATCTAAGAAAGTCCGGTTGGTGTAGGGGTTAGGATGCTCGCTTGTCAGCTTGACAGTCAGGTTTTGGATCACGCACAAGGCGGTCTTCCTATCTATAGCTCTGCTGATGAGGCCTAATAGGCCGAAATGTACATACAGAGATTGATTTTTCTTGATTTGTTTAGCCTTACATTTAAATAGGTATGCCCGCCTAATTAATTAATTATTAATTAATCAACTTTCAAAATTAGGTAAGACTTCAATTAAGCACATATTCTCCCCCCCCCAAAAAAAAAATATATATATATATATATATATATATAAGTTTTGTTGAATTGAACAGACAATTCCTGTCTGACAAGTCTTTCATTGATCCGTTCCAATCTTCGGGCCATCCTTCTGGTGTCAGGGTGGAACTGGTATAACAGTCCACCGAAGGTTTCAACACTAGCGCTTTCAGCAATACACTTTGCCATCCTCAGGTGGGAAACGATGGAATAGTTTTCATGTCTCGTTTTTAACGAGAACGAGTAGTAGCAAGGAATTAGTGGGAGGTAATATCAATTGGTAGTGGGAGGTTTTTGGAATGGTATATATATCTCGTATTGATTTCCTCATTTTACACCCATATATGAATATATTTTTTTGTTCTTCTTTTTCAGATAATATCTCTCCATCCAATACAGTATCAAAAACTTACACCAAACTCATCCCTGCCTACAAATATGAGTTGAATAGCCCCAATCATCTTCAACCATGTTCATCAGACAACAGTAACCATCTTGGTCATTCCAGTCACAATGCAAATAGTTCCAGCAGTAACGATGCAAGCAGCAACGAGTGTCACCCCGTTAAAAACAAACACTCAGATTTTCATTTTTCGCCCAAAGTAAACGTTTCCAAGCAGAATAAAGATTACCGCTTAAGCCTGAATGGGGACAGAATCCTCGACCGGCAACGTGATTATGAGTTACTTAATATGCAATACGAACATGCGATGTCAGAGTTGCAATCTATGAAGAGACAGCATGTCGACGCCATTAAAGACGTCGACACGTATCGCACAAGCTACATGCCAAGCCGGACGCACATGTCGCAAAAATGTGACAACATCGACAGGGGTCAAAATATCAATATGAACCCGCCGGTTGACCGGTTAGATTTTACCGAAAAGCCAGACATTCTTGAAATGCGAAAACAGCAACAGCAGCAGCAGACGGAATTGATTTCCGAACGTGGATCGAGCGAGGTCGTCGGTAAGATGCCGGAAAATTCCATATGGACGAAGTACGAGATGCTGAAGAAGGATTACGAGATCCTTCATCAGAGATACTCCGAGCTCCTGAACCAGCATGCGGTCACGTGCAACGACCTCGAGAAGGTCAGCATGGAGATCGGACAGACGCAGAAGAGCTACAACGAGGCGTGTTCGGATCGCGACAACGCGCTCAGCGAACGGAACAGCCTGAAACAGCAGTGTTCGAGCGCTCTCCGGAAGTGGGACGCTTCCATTCACGAGATCACCGGCCTGAAAGATGCGCTGGATCTGCTCACGCTCCAACGGGAGAAGCAAAAGAAGGAATCGCAGCAGACTTTAGCGATGCACTTGCAAACGAAGAAAGACCTCGAGAGCGTTTCTCGGGAGAGGGACGCCGCTCTCAGGGAATACACTCTGATTATGTCGGAGAGGGATTCTGTCCACAAGGAGATTGAGCAACAACAGGATAAGATTACCGAGGCCATAAAAAGACTCGAGGAAGTCGAGAATGAGAAGAAGAACCTCGAGGGGAAAGTTAAAATGCTCCAGTCACATGCTGCAGAATTGCTGGAGCATAAGGACAATGCAACGAAGAATTACAAAGATCTTTACCAAAAATATAGCGAACTTGCTTCTAAGCAAGAACAAGAGAATAATCATGGTGAATTCCGTCCTGATTACCCATCGCTTACCCGGGAACATCGGGAATTTAGCCAGTGCCAACCACTTGCTGAGCGTGAATTGCTATTAAGAGACAGCTATGAACAAATGCAGATAGAGAAAGCAGAAGAGATCGACCAAGGTGTCCGTGAAGCCGATAACTTGAGAAAACACATAGAAAAACTGCAACATGAATTAAATGGTAAGTAATTCTCTTTTTTTTTTTCATTTTCAGAGAAACAAAATTATGCCAAAATTTAAGGTTGGAGGTGCGTGGTGTGATGGTTAGAGTCATAGGAAATGGACTCGTCGAGTTCATTTTCAATGCATTTTATAGCAAAAATCATTTCCCAATGGGTTTTTATGGCAAAAATCATTTCCAATGGGTTTTTATAGCAAAAATCATTTCCAGTGCATTTTTATAGTAAAAAAATCATTTCCAATGCATTTTTAAAGTAAAAATCATTTCCGATGCATTTTATAGTAAAAATAATTTTCCAATGCATTTTTATAGTTAAAAAATCATTTCCAATGGCATTTTTATAGTAAAAAATCCAATGTAAAAAATCATTTCCAATGCATTTTTAAAGTAAAAAAATCATTTCCAATGCATTTTTAAAGTAAAAATCATTTCCGATGCATTTTTATAGTAAAAAATAATTTCCAATGCATTTTTTAAAGTAAAAATCATTTCCAATGCATTTTTATAGTAAAAAATCATTTCCCAATGCATTTTAAAGTAAAAATCATTTCCGATGCATTTAAGTAAAAATCATTTCCAATGCATTTTATAGTAAAACTCATTTCCAATGCATTTCATAGTAAAACTCATTTCCAATGCATTTTCATAGTAAAAATCATTTCGAATACATTTTTCATAGTAAAATCATTTCCAATGCATTTTTATAGAAAAATCATTTCCAATGCATTTTTATTGTTAAAATCATATCCAAGCCATTTATAGTAAAAATCATTCCAATGCATTTCATAGTAAAAAATCATTTCCAATGCATTTTTATAGTAAAAATCATTTCCAATGCATTTTTATTGTAAAAATCATATTCCAATGCATTTTATAGTTAAAAATCATAATCCAATGCATTTTTATAGTAAAAATCATTTCCAATGCATTTTCATAGTAAAAATCATTTCCAATGCATTTTTATAGTAAAAAATCATATCCCAATGCATTTTTATTGTAAAAATCATATCCAATGCATTTTTATAGTAAAAATCATATCCAATGCCATTTTTATAGTAAAAATCATTTCCAATGCATTTTCATAGTAAAAATCATTTCCAATGCATTTTATAGTAAAAATCATATCCAATGCATTTTATTGTAAAAATCATATCCAATGCATTTTTATAGTATAAAAATTCATTTCCAATGCATTTTCATAGTAAAAATCATTTTCCAATGCATTTTAGTAAAATAAAAAATCATATCATTCCAATGCATTTCTTATAGTAAAAAACATATCCAATGCATTTTTATATAAAAATCATATCCAATGCATTTTCATTAGTAAAAATCATTTCCAATGCATTTTCATAGTAAAAATCATTTCCAATGCATTTTTATAGTAAAAATCATATCCAATGCATTTTTATTGTAAAAAATATCCCAATGCATTTTATAGTTAAAAATTCATTTTATAAAAAATAATTCCCTATGCATTTTAATTTAAAAATCATTTCCAATGCATTTTATGGTAAAAATATATTTATTAATTTAAAAACCCAGGGACGAAACATGTGCCCCCCCCCCCCCCCCCCCAGCACAGAACAGTAGATAATAGAAAAATCTAAAAGTTAAAGTTATCTTAGAAAAACAAAAACTTTCTTGTTTTTCTTTTTTCCGTTTTCTGAACCATTTGTTCAACCTGCCACCTGGTGTTAAATGGCTGCAACTTTCGTTATTCTAACAACCACACCCATTATTTGCATAATTGTCTGTGTCCCTGCATGTCCATTTCTAGTTTTGTGGCACAAATATCTTATGATTTGGTTTCTCCATCTACCAACCAGTACCAGTCTCTCTCTCTCTTTCTGCCTCTCTCTCTCTCTCTCTCTCTCTCTCTCTCTCTCTTCCATGACCATTAATAAAAAAGGGTTTCCTTTCAGGTAAAAGCTTGCTATTGATCTACACTGTTGCTAAGTGGGGGATTCCAGTATTTCTCTAAAAAACACCTCCTTCTCCCTTCACCTTTCTCTCACTCTCACTCTCTCCTTATCCCTCTGCTGTCTTCATTCCCCTCTCCTATCCCTCTGCTGTCTCTCATTCCCCTCTCTCTATCCCTCTGCTGTCTCTCATTTCATTTCCCCTCTCTCTATCCCTCTGCTGTCTCTCATTCCCCTCTCTCTATCCCTCTGCTGTCTCAATCTGCTTCTCCCTCCTCTCTATTGTTTTTCTCTCTCTCTCTCTCTTATATTATTCTACTGTTTTTCTCACTCTCCCTTCACTCTACTCTCTCTCCCTTCACTCTACTCTCTCTCTCTCTCTCTTTCTTTTTCTTTCTTTCCCTCTCTTCATTCTTTCTCTCTCTCTCTCTCTCTCTCTTTACTGCTCTCTCCTCCCTCTCTCTTCCCACTGTTCCTCTCTATCATGTCCATTCTCTCTTTGTGTTGTCCTCCCCCCTCATTCACTCCCTTTCTGTCTTTCTCTCTTCTGTCAGTCATCCTAAACCAATGCACCCAGATTTTGTAATGCTAAACTTCATGAATATCAATAAAAGCTCACATAATAGTTTAGTAACTTCACAGATGTGTGTGGGTATATATGTGGGGGTGTGTCTGTATGAATGCATATGTGTGTGTGTGTGTGTGTGTGTATGTATATATATGTGTGTGTGGGTGTATGTATATATGTGTGTGTAGTATATATATGTGTGTGTGTGTATATATGTGTGTATAGTGTGTATGTTGTGTGATGTGTGTATATATATGTGTATATATATGTGTGTGTGTGTGTGTGTGTATATGTGTGTGTATGTTGTGTATATAA